>OMLB01018597.1:0-14508 GCA_900302555.1 Myripristis jacobus | reverse complement strand
CCCCCCCGCCGCTATGTATTACTTTGTTCCTGCCTATAGGGTGCCTCTTGCCGTAGTGGCGCACATGCGATACAGGGAGGTTTGTGATGGGGGACTGAAGAGAAAGAGAAATAACAATACTGTACCGATTGATCTCCAGAACTTGTGACTGCCGCCTGTCAAGCATATTCAGAGAGATACAATAAATCTGCTTTATCTGCATATTCTATGATCACATAGGATCACCTCTAGATCTACACATCTATACATGCTCATCATGCGTTCTTATTAATTTTATAGTTTTAGCAGTAAATAAAAAAGAGAAGCCTATTTTGTACTATGTTTATGGCGAAAGGGAAAATCAATACAATATTATGAGCATGCAGTAGCCAGGGGTAACTTAAATTAGCCTATATGACTACATTACATATATACTGTATGTATTATACATTATATATAGAGTAAATCTTTTACTGGGTTAGCTTCAATAGAATATTATCATTTTTCAAGGCAACCAATGGTTTATGTAACATTGCACCACTGAGCCATGAATTGTGAATTAGAGGAGGGAATTGCACACATTATATCATTTTCTTTCTGATTTGCAGTTTCTCCTCAAAGAAAGAGCTCTGGTACCATGTTTCCATGGTCTGTCGAACACCAATTAGAGCTTTCCTAAATTAAATCCATCTTTGAAAGGGGTCTATTCTGGTTACGCATAGATGAAGGCAGCTTTATTTATAGAAGACTGAGAATAAGACTAACTCCCTGCTGTGGGCGGGGTGAGATAGGAGTGAGAGTATAGAGGGAAAGTGCTCTGAGGAGGAGAGGAGGAGAGGGTTCCCACTCACCTCCGCATGGTGTTCCTGGTTCTGCTGGAGGACCTCTATGACTAACTCCGCCAGGCGAATTGTTTCCTCCAGCTTTTTGGCAGGCGTGACTAAGCGGCCTACGTTCTCTGAGACAAAAGGATGAGGGTGAGGGATGAGTGGTTAGTCAAGCACAGAGAGGGATGCCAGGGGGAATTTTTATGACTATTCAGAGGATTCTCTTGTCTATATATTTAACTGGATGATATAGTATAAACACAGTGCTTACACTGTGATACACTGTGAAGTGTTCTCACCATACCCTCAAACATGTCAGAGGTGCACTCATTTGTTTGCATTTTGGGCTGTATAAGATAAGGCAACACTGAGTTGGCACTTTTTTTTATGGACAATCACACTTATGTTGGAAGAATATCAGGCACAGAAATAGTGGCACTGGGATGAGTGTGCTATGTGGCATCAAAAACATGCAAAATTGTGAAGTGGTGCAGTGTAAGCCATCTGTATAAGGAGCTGTGGCATGGCATGGGCAGAAACTACTGAATAATCACCAAGTATACACTGTAAAAATAATTCATTGTTCCCGCTTCAAATTCCCCATTAATTTAACTTTTCTACCCATCAATGATATACTGCAGATTTGAATATAATTAAGCTTTTTATTCAGTTTTTATTCATTAACACTATTAGTAGAAAGTGCAATTGATGCTACTTGATAACGTGAAGTTTAAACAGAAATAGCTATCTGAAATTAAATATCTTTTTGCACACCTTCTGCTGGGTTATCTAGTGTATTCTTCAAATGTCCAGAGCGATTTATTGACCATAACCAATAATTTAATCCTTTATTTGCTGAAACACACAACTTTTCAAATTGTGAGATATGGTGGTTTTTGTAGTTGTTTTGACAGTTATTTTCCAGTTATAATCCTCTCAAACTTCCAGAGATGTTTTGGGAAGGAAATTGCAAAATTCCCAAAGCAGGTCATAGACTTTGTGGGTCACATCACTCAATACATCTATAAGCATTTCAATATAATGAGAATCTTGTTTGGTTCAGTATGTGCTTCAGGACCACTCATAAAAGTGCTGCAATCTCTAAAATATTGATTGTAAACTACTAAATTAGTTGGTTGAACATTAGTAAAGATGTTCTTACTGAATATTTTTTACAGTGTAAAATGGTCTGTACTTGACATCTAAAATCTTACTTGTTTCTGCCTTCTCTCAAATTGGCAGAAATAGTTGCTGAAATTGGCCTATTATTAGCGTGCAAAAGCGACAAATTCTTTGCTTTTACCCATGTGTGCTGACAAAATGATTTGATAGACAGTTAAATGTCATGAGATGAAATTACTCAAACGTTACAGTTTATATGGAATGACGGGTGTATCATTTGAACATGAAACTGAATGGCTACACAAACTGGAAATCAAAAGCACATATATATAACTCTACATAAAATAAAACAACATTGCTGGTGATTATCTACATTAGTGGATCTCAGAGTGGGCTCCAGGGGGTCTTTGTTGGGGTCCCCAGGAAAATAAAGCATATTGTTATTTCCATTTTCCACACTAGTTAAGAGTGTTTTTTTTATTTTAATTTCTTTTCAGTGTGTTCCCAGACAAAAGCTCTGTCCTCAGCAAAATGAATAACTGTTATGATGACACTGAAATAAACTGACACCCCCTGATCAGCAGCTTCTGTTGAGCTTTGAGTTCTCTGTATAGTTTATCAACAGGGGGTTTGTTTACGGTGTGAGGAGAGAAATCTGCAGAGAGGAATCTGAAGAGCCAGAACAACGCATGAGTCAATGTCTTTAGGGACATTTAAAACACACTAACGGTTGGATTTGGATCACTGTCATATTGGCCTACACGTCTGAAGAAATGTTTGTACCCTGAAATAACCCTGAAGGCCTCTGTGGCCCACAGGCGCCACTCAGGTGTTGCAGTCCCAGACCACATGAGATAGTTAACACAGTACAAGTAGGCCTATCTGTTATGGTGAAATGAGAAATCGCATTGTTCAAATATATAACACCAATATCCAATGTGTGTGAGTACTATGAAATGTGAAAGTATCCAAAATGACCAGCAAATTTGATTAAAGTGTATGATCATGTTCGATGATATGTGACATTAATTAACAAAACTTATTTATACATTCCCATGATCAAATGTGGGAGGTTAAGTTGCAGGTTATACAAATTTGCATTGTATTTAATGATGAGGGTAATATTAATGATATTTTGTAGGTGGATCTGTTTTTACTTTTACTTCAGCACATGAGCAAATGTATAACTTATGCATTTTGTAAGAGATTGTATTGCTTTACAATTATTCATAAAATACGTTTTTCCTTAAATTAAAAAATCCAGCAAATAAGCAGAGAACTAACTTGAACATTATTCTGTAATTTGAAAATTGAACTAAAGCTTATTAATTAACTTCTCTTGGGCCGCGTCTGGATTGCTATAAAGCAATACAATCTCCACAAAATGCTTTCTCTATAGAAAGAGAGATGTTTGTTTAAAACATGCCAAGACATTTAAGAGCTTAAATCAAAGTGTCAGTGCATATATGTGCAAGATACTATAGGTATATATATAGAGAGAGATTTTTTGTGCATGCATATGTTCATGTAAATGATGTGTGTCTATTCAAACCATATGCATGTATTTGTGTGTGTGTGTGCGCGCGCATGTGTGTGCATGTGTGTGTGTGTGCGTGTGTGTGTGTATGTGCGTGTGCGTGCGTGCATGTGTGCATGCATGTGTGTGTGTGTGTGTGTGTGTACATGTGCGCTGTTGCTAGCCACAAGTTAAACATGGGTTCACCTGGATCCTTTTGATCCTTTTGACCTTTCTCAACTTCAGCGAGAAAAAGAGAGAGAAAAGATAAAGAGGAGATATTTAGAAGGAACATAGTCTAGGGTTATTGTCATGTTACAGGGGAAAGCTCAAGTTGTTATTCATCATCATGTGACCCTTTCAGAGAATCTGCTGGAAAGTTTTCAGCTCCAGGGAGTTTGGTTTCTAGGCAATAGGACAAACATCACAAACATACAGGAAGAACAGAAACACTGAAACATTAGCCTGTGGAAAACTGGAAATTAAAAAGTGATCAGACGTTTGTTAACAAACAGACAAAGCTTAGACTATAAGAAACAGATAAGACACACAACAGCTACCGGGATCAAAGACAGGACACACTGAGTGACTTGCGTTGAATTGAGTTAAAATACCCCAGGAACTCTTAATTAACACATATACCTGTCCTCCTCATACAGAAGCTCTGTCAAACAGATGCTCATATACTGCCTCTGGTGTCACAGTAAAAAAAAAGCCTACCTGTTCTGCACAGCACACCACTGACACATGATCAGACCAAAATGACTGAAGGAGATAACAATGTAAGCAATGTAAAAATGCATTCAAGTCAAAGGAATGGGCATCCAACCAAAAGAAAGAAGCTTACAGACCAGACTGCTCATTCATGTCCATCACAAACAGATGGGACTGCGAAGAACCCTGACTGATTCGGTGGTGCTGCTCAGATCCCTTGACTGGTGCTCTCCCCACTCACTCTCACAGACAAAAGCCACAGATAAAAAAGCATGGCGGAAGCAACATCTCTTAAGAAAGGGAAGAGGCAGAAAGGGAGATGAGGTGAGAGGAAGCACTTAAAAGAAGGAGAAGGAGACACAGGGGAGAGGATGATGAAGGTACTCACGGATGGTTAAATCCATCACTTGTGACGCCAAGCAGAAGACAGGGTGCTCATACATTTCCCTCTTTTTCCCTATAAAAAAGGATCGGGGCATGCAAGAGGCTGGGATCAGAAGTGGGAAGGCTAGAGATCAGAGGCTGATGGGAAGAGGGCTGTCCACGTGAGTACGATATTGAGTTGGGCAGGAGGCCCAATGGCAAAGTCAAATGTTTACTAAGGTTTGTTTTGGACCAAAAGCATCACAAGGACAGGGGGAACTAAATTCACACAGCATGGCAAGATAGTAAGGTTAAAGCCCTTAGTATCTTTGGCACCCTGAGGGATTTCTTTCAAGGCATAAACAATAATCAGTGTAGTCTATATGTAAATATGCAAAGTGCATGACAATGCATTTAATGAATATAATACTGGAGGAAAAGACAAATAGAAAGAAAGTAGAAGACATTATACAATGTCTTGTGCTGTTTTATGTAACTGTCAACATGTAATCCATGCCAATAAAGAAAGGCCATGTCAGTATGTCTTAAAGCACATGCAGGTGACTGATGCTGGTTTGTTGTTGTTCAATCCCAGCATTCCTTTGCGTTGGCTTCAAAGCCACTTATCACATAAGTTGGTCAAATAGAGTGATAACTGTGGCAAAGCCAACAACTGTAGGAAAGGAGGAAAAAAAAGCAGAGCAGACAAAGGAAGAGGGAGTGGAAGATAGTGGTCTTCAGCAAGAACGTAAGACAGAGGTGACAGGAGAGCTGATATTTCAAGGCAGAGGGTGTAAAGGGGGACAGGGGCAGAGTCAGTTGGTGGAGTCAGAGGTAAGGGTTAAGATAGCAGGAGGGGGAGTTTGCATCAACGGGAAGCTGGGAGTCAGACAGGACGTTCAGTTAAGCTGAACTTGCAGTCCAATCATTGTATGTTAGAGGCCAGGATACTAAACAGCTTGAATAGTCAAGGCACAATGAGAGACCAGCACATCAACAGATTTCAGGGCTTTGGATTTGAATGCATTTTTACTCACACACCTCTACACAAAAGCCAACTTGACCTACAGAACACCACAGAGCTAAAGCAGGCCTGAAACAAAGGAGAGAGTTATTGGACTGAGAGACAAAAAAGTGACCGACAAACTGTCACAGATAATTTGGGATGCCACAAGTCATTTGGGATATGGGAACAAGTATACCATATACCAAGTGAATTCACCATGTGTAAATAAGTACAGTGAGACGTACAATCTTATACTGAAGTAACAACAAAAGGACTTCAGAGTTCAGCCCTTTGCTTTAACAGTGAATTAAAAAAAAAGAATACCTCTCACTACTATATACTCCACACTCAACCACTAGAAGATTCAAACATCAAAGGAGATCAATCTGTAACCTAATAACAAAACCATGACCATATATATTATTTTGTACTGCTTACATTTTATTGACCAGTCTGATTAGTGGATTAGTGGATACTTTTAGAGAAAAAAAATCAAAATTAATTAACACATTCTCTCCAACAGTCATTATGTGAGGTTGGTGATGTGTTTGAGGTGTATATTTCTGGTTACCTTCAATTTTAGCATATTCTGTAATCCGTTGGTAGTTTAGCTGAGCGGCCTGCTCCAAACATTTGCGGATAACTCCTTTAACCTCCTCTTGGGGAACTGGGGTCACAATGTCCTTCATCAGGACCTACAGATCATGTTAAAACAAAACGAAACATATGATCTATTTCCATCAGGTCACAGTTACATTTTTTGGGATATAAAATGCTTTTTTTTTTTAATTTACAAACCCGCTCCAGCAAAGATAAAGTGGCCTTCAATGCACCTTCAGGACGACCAAAGGGGAAACAGTATCTACAAGGGAAGATATAGATAAAGAAAAAAATCAAATAACAGTGAAATAAAGTAATAGGCACAATGTTTTAAGACTTGAGATAATAAGTGTTGAGGTGACAATCACCTGAAATGTACAATCTGGTTTTCCAGTATCACACGCAACCGCTCTTTGATTTCTTCAAAGCGTTCCTTCTCGTCCACTTTCACTGTGCTCAACCCGTCTGGCCTATGAAGCACACCAGCAAAATTTTTAACCCTGTTGAACTTAGAAGTATTTTAACCCCACTGCAACCTCTCAGTTCCACACAAACAATGCAAGAGAAAACTCAGAAGCTCCCCAGGAACTGACTGCAACTTGTGTTTGAGGTTCCCTTTGTATCAGGCAAACAAAGAAATGACAATATCTCACCTTTTGGGCTGCTGAAAGAGTGGGTTTTTGGAATCCTTTCTCTTTCTAAACTTGAATTTGCTTGCTCGTTTAGAGGCAGTGCCAGGTTCAGGGCTTTGGGAGCTCTTTGAGGACCACGGGCCCTCATAACCCACAAATGGCCCCCAGTAACTGCTGCCCTCTCTGACTTTAAGGGACGCATGGGAGGATGAATAATACGGACAATGTGAGACTATGGCAACAAAGGATAAAGAGAGAAGAAAACAAAGAAAAAAAATGATAGAAACAAGCAAATATGTAGAAATGTGTAATTAATCAACAACATAACACAACATAACATAACATAAAACACAAAAATCTGATCATAATAAAAAGAAAATTAACTGAAAAGAAATATAATATGGCAACATTACACAAATGGGAAAGACCAAAGGATGCCTAGGATGGCTTTGATGACTTCCTTTCCTTTTATCTGCAGCACTAATGGAGATTTAATGTTCATCACAAGTGTATCCACTTTATCTTTATGAGCTAATACCACTGCCTAACAGAATACTGTTTGTACCATTTGTATTGCGTTAGAAAGAGTTTAAAGGTGCACTATGCAAAATTCAAGGCTGATTGAGATAAGCAGGCAAATAAGCACTCAAGTCTAATTCCACAGTCCAAAGGGTTCTCATTCCAAAGCAGTTTTACATAGAGCACCTTTAAGTGTCACATGCTCTTTATGTGCTTTCAGAAACATTTTGACGCTGCAAAGAAAAAGGACTAGGGGAAACACTGTTTTGCAATGTCTCAAGGCAGGCTGAAACAGCACTGACATGTTCCAAAATGGTGTTAGGACACACCTGTTCCCATGGACATGGGAAGCGCAAAAAGCAAAGCTGTAGTGTAGAAGAGTGGGGTCAATCATAGCCCCGTTGTCTGCTCTTTCCAGAAGATCACGCAGATAACACAGATGTCTGTGACAACCTCGGACCCCATTCCTGGCACAGTACTCATCCAAAACAAATACTTGGCCCGGGCTGAACCATCCCTACACAACAGAAGAAGACGGTAGTTAAACAAAAGACCAAACAAGTCAGAGGAACAGTTCACCCAAAATACAAAAAGATATATTTGTCCACTCAATCCTAGAGCAATCTGTCCATCCAGATAGTTTCTGTGTTTTGGCAAGGTTTCCAGTCTGTTGTGATCCCTTATCACTGGCAAACTGTATCCACCATAAAGGGTACAAATTAGTGGTGGGCAAATACAATCTGCTGATGTCCTTCAACAGGAAAGTTTTTCATTTCAAAGTGTTCATGATTTGAGGTCCATAACAGAATAGGTTAACCATCCAGCCGCATTGTATTGAGTTGCCTGGAGACAGCAGCAGACTGGAAACATCACCAAGTCACACAGAAGCTACCTGGATGGACAGACTGCACTAAGGGTAACTGGAAAAACTCACCAGGCAGCAGAAGGTGTCGTTGAGCCTGTGGTCCAATGTGAGTCGCTGCACCATCTCAAACAGCGAGGCGTGGTCAAAGCTACAGGGGTTAGCGGAGATAAACTCATCCATGCCATGTTTCTGAGCTCTGTCTGCATCTATCCAGCCAACGGTACAGGGAAAAGGACACGATTCAGAGGAGAAAACATCAGTGAGGCGTAGGCAAGCACAATGTCTCTATTTCATCACAGCACAGATACACCAGGGAATCTCTGGCTACTGCTAAGGGCAAATTATAAACACTTACAGCTTACATTGTCAACTTGCATTGAGTCAGACAGCGTAAATAGATCTGATGTATTAGAGGATGAGATTCTGTAGATCTGAAGCTAAGCTCAGTGAGACGGGTGCATTCTACTGTATGTGCATGCATGCATCTTAGTAGGTCACATTTCCTGATGTTTTGCAGGGGATGTGAATCTTTATAGATCCAAAACATGTTTGAGGAAAAAGTGCAGTTTTGATAGGATTAGAAAGGTTAGATAGAATTAGATGCATTCTTATTTATGTATTCAATAGATTCTGCCATTCGCGACTGTTGAATGTCACTCAGTTCCTGACAAATGTTGGGACGTGTGCTGGAAAAAAAGACAGAAATAAGACAAAAGGGTTTTTTTTTTTTTTAATTAATCTGACCACATTGAAAAAATGCTAATTCAAGACTAGAATTTTACTTAAGTTCTTCATTCCAACTGGAGATTTGTAAAAAGAAAAAAGAAAAGAAAAGAAAAGAAAAGAAAAAAAATTGCCAATTTTGGTTCCTGGAAGGTGATAGGAAAGTGTATGATTTGTAAACTTTGTCTTGATTTTTAACTTTTGCCACTGTCTGGATCAAGTAACTCCTATTTTTTTTTTTTTTTTTTGTTAAACTTTTTCTGATCAAACTTGCAAGGTGAAGAGGTGAAGAGCACCTTACTAATACCAAAGGTGTGTAAAAAAAAAAAAATCTAATGAAAGAATGAAACTTCTCAGTACAGATGGGTAATGAAAAAATGGTGGATTGTTCTGTTTTCTAAAATCCCCTTGTCTAGTAGAAAAAAAGCACAATGGGTAACATCCAGAAAATTCACCATAATTTCTTGTGCTACCTTCTGTAAATAATAAAGCTGTCAGAGACAAAATGATCAAGACAAGGGTGATTCAAAATAGATAAGAGATGCAGTCATGTCCTTGGCGTGAGTGACAGGTGTCATGTCCATGTGACACTGAGATGAGTGACAATGATTTGGGGGTGGAGGGTGGTAAGTGGAGGACTAAGCTTGGCTGGGCAGGGGTGGGGGTACCAAATAGAGCACGACTGTCAACAGCAGTGACATCTGTCAGCCTCCAGGTCAAGGAAAGGGAACTGGAAGGGCTATACTGAGGGTGATGCATTCACTCAAACTCGCTAAAAGGAATCTAAAGATAATAAAATGTTCAATGTTGAACAATTAACTGATCTGAGAAGGAAAAGAGTGTGAGACAAAAGGTAAGACTAGGGAAATAGAGATTAATTAGGCAAGGGGAACGAGACAGGCAGATACGTAGTGTTGAAGGTAAGAGAAGGATAGTAAACACATGAGGGCTACAAACATTGAGAGAAAATCGTGAATGGTGAAACTTGTGAGTGCAGTGCTGGATGGGAAAGTGGCAGGATGAGGGAGTACTTGGTGGGTGAGGAATCCGTAAAAGTGGGACAGAAACCAAGTGGTCAGAAAACTGACGGCCACTCAGAAGAAGATTCGCTTAGGGGGCTAAGGTACGAAGGAAGTGATGATGTGGATACGAGCTCAGGTAGTGAGAGAACATCCAAAGGGTGGAACTGAACGAGGCTGGGCTTATGGGAGAGAATGAGTGGGCTATATCCTCTAGGTTTAAATGAGGAAATGGAGTTTAATTCCAGAATAGACTAAACACTATGGAAACATTATCATGTCTTGCAAAAACTTGTTGATATCATTACTTCAACACCTAATTGCAAGATGAGGAGAAATACTGCATTACCAGAGTGAATAGGCAAGTACTTTTGCATACATTTATATATTATCACATGCTGGAGAACAGTGTGACTTTTCATTGAGCTTTTCAATTTTCATGCACATCTGCAGACCCATTGATAATTTGGGATTTTATCTTTTTTTTGGCATTCCTTTTTCTCTACGCATTTGCAAGTTGACAATACTTGAATATGTTGCAGTGTAATCATGATCTCTACAGAGCACACTAACAGGCATACCACTACCGGAGTACTCTAATAGGGTAGCAATACAATTTGGTGCAAGTACATGGGTATATAGCATGAAGCCGACAGAGGCAAAACTGTATCATTCTCTGGGAGATGGGGGAAATGAATGAAAATTCCTGCAGTTCTATAAACGTATGGACACATAACACAGGTGTTCTCCTATTCAGGCAATCAAAGGGCAGTCAAAAGAAATCAAAATGAAATCGCTCCCTTCTGGAGGTGTAACAACCGGTCTAGCCTCTATCTACAGGCCCATCTACTGGGGGAGGGGGAGGTTGGGAGTATTTTATAGTACGAAGGGGCGGCATTAGCTACTCCTTGTCTTTGGCATTCAGAATACTCCGCATACATATTTGCCAACTCTCGTCAAGAGAAGCCAAAAGAAAAAGAACTGAAAGCAATTGAGCCCTCTGAAGTAAAGCATGATCAACATTTAGAAGGGTTTGAAAGTGCCAAAACAAACTTTTACCCAAATGGCAAAAAGATTTTATTTATTTAGTAACATGGCTGCTTCAGAGAGTGTTGTAATTATTCACAATGTTGCTAAATTTTCTATCTTGAAACACTTAAGTAGGGATGTCAGATATTTTCTAGCTTTCATTTAACTGCTGTGAAAGAGTAATCAGTTTCTTTTCAGCTCTGTAAAATTATATGACATCTAGGGAACAATGTATTTGAAACTTTAAATATTTAAACTTTCACATAGAAAAATGATTGCAATTTTACATACAGCAGCCAATCTGTCTGCTCCTCTAATTGTATGTAGCATTGTACAGTCATACTGCTTTACACTGAGGGATCCTTTCACCAATATGAATAAAGAGAGAAGGCAATTATGCAATTATAACTATCATATCAACTTTAATCATTGCTGAGTCAATAAATAAATCTAAGAATACAATACATGCATCCTAAATTGGCAAGAATGGATGCTTATACTTCGATCCTCAGATTGAGGTCGTTAAAAAACAACAACAGAAAAAAAAAAGTTATCAACTAATATCTAAAACATGAAGCGAGACTTGAAAGGAGGAAAAGGGAAAGAGAGAGAAAGCACGTTGCATTTGTCAGATAATCGGCGGGGATTATCTGAGCTGTGCCGGCTACAGGGAAGCACTTACCCTTGAGTCCAGCTAGAAGACAGCAGGGTAAGAAGGGACAAACCAGAATAACATAAAGACTAGCAACAAGGCTGGAGGAGAGCAATCACGAGAGACCCTGACCTAGCAGCTGCATTACTCAAGAAGGGTACAAGCAAAGCATGAGGAAGAAAACACAACTGAAAAACAACAACCTATATACCAACATGAGAGTTTGTGGGTGGTGTGTGAGTACATGTCGGGGTATGTGAAACTTGACAGGTGTTGAGGCATATTAGAGAGAGACAGAGACAGAGACAGAGACAGAGAGACAGCGAGACAGAGAAAGAGAGTGTGAGAGAGAGAGAGAGAGAGAGAGAGAGAGAGAGAGAGAGAGGAAAAGAGATCATTTAGGATCCTCATCACTCCACTGCAGTTTATAGTTTTTTCTGGATTCGGGACAAGTTCTTAAAATAGTCAAGAGCTTCACATTAAGTACCGTCAGACTGAAGATTACACAGTATGCTTACTTTTTAGCTTTTCAGGGACACTGGCAAGCACATACACTTACCCGCTGAACCAAATACCAAGCTCCATTTTTAAATGCATAAACAATACAAGTATATTTTTATGAAGAATCTATGAAGGTCCTTGACAGGTTCAAATAAAATACTGGGCTGATAAAATGGTGAAAGTATTTATCTACAAGTGAAATAATAATTGATATGTGGTCTGTAGCCATGTTAGTCAGCCGGTTGGGATGCTGTACAATATCGATCAGACGTGATGATATCTATTTCTGAAGTTATGCTTTTATTCAGGAAGATTCAGTTGTAACGCAACAAAATGAGGCCACTCGCTGTCATTTGTGTGTTAGTGTTCGTTTTTAGTTCACTCGTTCAAAATGCTCCCTGACCACTGGGGACCTTCATAGCGCTCTTGAACTGGATCGATCCACTGCAGCAGAGTCAGGAGGGCTGTGTATGTCATGGTCCCAGTGCCATTCAAGACCACCAGGGGGTGAAACATGTACGCGTGGTGTGCCACAATGTTTCAGGGAGGGGGGCAGGGGGTCTGTGCCACTGTGAGGAGGCTTTGAATGGCAACAGCTGGCATCAGAGGAATCAACTAACCACAAGAACGATCACATACTAGACAAAGAAATCAATGGAGAAACAACATAGAATTTATGTGATAAGAGCCTAAGTAATTGATCCAATTGGATTTGTACAGTATTATGTATTAATATTAGTGTATTATGATTGACATACAGTGAAATAAACATTGCACTTTTTTACTTACTTATTATAATCTGTATTTCACTTGAATAGCAATTGGATTGTCAATATTTACTTGGTGAACGATGCCAATTATGTTGGGAGAACCTCTTTTTCAACAACCCATCCAGAAAAAAAAGACTTGCTCGTTAGAGTTAGAAAAGAAATGTTTTATTAAGCTAATGAGTGAAAGGATGCACACAAAAAGTCATATTTTGTTTTGAATAGCAGGATCTATTATTGTGGAGTGTTAAGTAGTGTGCGACATTAGGCTCAGCAGGTCCAAATAAGTCAATGTTAGTGTGATTACAGTCAAGTTACACTGATTTGGACTTCCTGTCTAGAATAGGTAGAAAATGATTAATAGCAATATGTCAGTATCTGTGAAGAAAAATGTTGCTGGCAGAATTTATAGTACTTACAAAAATATTATTGTTATTGTTTCTTTAATGAGGGGGACACAAGAGACGGTTACAACAGAAGGTGGTACAGATGCCACACTACTATAGACAGTCTTACCTTCACTTTGCTAATTGACCTGTGGGCTGCTTAGAGGTGCAAGTGACAGATTGGTTAAAACTATGGAGAAGTTTGACTAGGCAGTCGTTATATGGATGATTTGACAAGGGTACCATCTGAGAACCGTCTCAGAACCACACTCACAGCTGCTGTCTAGAGCTATTATTGAATTAAAACAGCCCTAAGGTTAGGACAGGAGCAGCACACCCTGGCACTGTCAATCTCAATTCAACCCCAGCAGGCTTGAATGTTCAAATCTTATGTTTGGTGACCTATTTAATTTTCATATGTCGTTTGCACTCCAAATCATGCCCTAAGTTACACTGATTTTCAGACTGATTCTAATTTGTAAGACAGATTGATGGAGCAGCATGGAACTGAACCTTTAAACACTGCGGGAGTGGTGAAAATGAGTGGAGGTCCTTTAGATGCTTGAGGGATCTGTGAGAGAGCAAGGCATGTACGTGCGTGCGTGCTTGTGTGTTAGTTCTACTAGCGGGTTTGTGGCTGCAGAGTGGAGCGCATGGCGTGAGACATTTATGGGTTAGAGCTTTCACTGGTCTGGGGATGAAATCTGCTTGCTGCTTAGCTGGCCGATGTTGGGTACTGAGTTACTTACAGAACTGAGAAATGGGAGCATCCATTTGGGCTGAGGCACCGCCTTTGGAGTTGAGTTTCTGGACCTGAGTGGGTGGGACAGGTTTGTGGGACTGGCCAGTGGCACGATACATGGCCTGGACCCACAGGATGCGGTCCTGCTCGTCATCACTGGCAAAGATCACAGTGTCGCCTTCCTTCACGGCATTGAAGAAAGCCCTGCCACCATCCAAACCTGAGAGCAAGGGACATTTCATTTGCATTACATTACATTTGCACATACACTCAATGGCCACTTTATTAGGTCCACCTGTACAATCTAATGCATTTCAATGCAACAGCTCTGCCATAAAGTCTACTTTTTAAGAACATTTATAATGTTCAGTTGTTGTTGACATTGTGGAGAATGTGTAAATTTAATTCTGTGTTAATTACTGAGGTTGTAGTTTGCAGAGGTCTTGCACTGGACTACATTATATATTTGTCCTCCTTTATTTATATACATGAGAGGAGACAGAATATTGGAAACAGCTCTCAATAAAATGCAGGCCAGTCCAACAG
>OMLB01018596.1:0-19152 GCA_900302555.1 Myripristis jacobus | reverse complement strand
GGGGCCCACCGTGTTGCCCATTCTGCCTCAGCCTCTGCTGGTCTGGGTTCGCCTGCCCTGGGACCCTCTCTCACCCCCTACCCTGGCATCGGTCCTGCCGTCATGATGGTCTCCAAGCATGTTGATGGATCTCTTAACCAGGTGACAGATTGCTTGAAAAAAGGGCTGCTTCTTAATGTCAATTGCCACTTTTTGAGGAGACTGGCCCTCAGTCAACTTACTTATTATTGTGAGAATGTAGCTGCCAGAATCATCCATGTATCCCTGAGAGATCATTTGCTCTGGCACACCATACGCAACTTTGCATGTGTGTCATTCACTTTCTGTGAGAGGAGGGTGATAAGCGCACTTTCTGGGAGCTCTGATGTGGTGCAGTGGCGAGTGAAGTGTGATCTTATGAAATTCGTTAAGCACTTGCACACAGGCACACACAGGCCAGTGGTAAGTTTCTACAGAGTTGAGATCAGCTCAGCTTTGGAGTGTTTGTTGCAGTGTTGTTGCATCAGATATAAGATGGAAGAAAATCAGATTTTGGCTGTTTGATCTGAAGGATTAGCACAATGTCACAGTCAACTCTAAACAGAAACAAAGAGACATTCTCCCTGTGAGAATGTGAGTGCCAGAGGTTTTATCACTGGTGAATATGTATTATTAAAGTTCATAACACATCAGAGCTTTTTATTTTTTCTTTTGTACTGTAGTTAGACAAGGGTTGTGAGTTCAGAAATTTGAGGAAGGATCTGGCGATGATCTGTGTGTGAGGTTTTGTTTTATTTCTGTGATTTCCTGTCTGGTTGTGACAGCAGGACACCTAGCGCATGTGATGCACAGTGAAAGTGGTATCTAGGCAACTAAAGTGAATTTTGCTTCTTTTGTTTTAGACAAGTGAAGATATTAATTCTTGTGCACAAGGAAGGCAATATGGCAATTCTGGCTGCTTTTTGTGTACCATGTATTCGGGCCATAGGATGACTTGCTTTGGGGGAATAAAATTGATTAAAGTTTTGTTAATGGTCAGTGCTGGCAGTAACTTTGTTTCTACAGTTACTGCAGTACAGATGCTACTACTACAGTTTCTAAGTAACACATTAGTCAAATAAAAATCACCTTACTTCCGTTACTTGAATATGGGACTATATTGGAGTCATGTCAAATTTAACATATCAAAAATCACATCAAACAAGGAATCAAAATTACTGCATATGAACGGCTTGCATTTATATGGTCTAGTGCAGCAGGTTGGATCATTAAAGTGCTTAGGAGACTGAGGTGGGCAGGTTATCAAGGAGATCATCTGAGATCATCCAGAAACCTGGAAAATCCACTGTGTCCTCCCTATCAAGCTGTTAGTTTTTGTAAGATATGGATTCTCAGCAGGGAAGAATAATTTATGAGATGAGGTGAGTCTGCCTCCTGTCTGCTGAAGGTGACAAGCACTTTCGTTTCAAACACCCTGTAGTCCATCCAGTAAAAAAAACTACTCACCACTTTGGATCGCAACTTCATAAACTGAACACGCTTTCAAGTGCTACTGACACTCCTGTGACTGGCACTTATAATGGGTACAGTGACAGAATTGGCAGTTTTCTTGTCCACAGTAACACTAAAACAATATAGCTATGTTTGCATTAATAAGAGAATTGAAGGGGACATCTAGAAGTAATGCATTTACTAGTAACCAATTACTTTTATGTGCATCATTTTCTAAAGTATTTCAGTTACTTTTGATTTAGATAATGTCAATCAACGTTCTGTTGCTCAGCAGTGCTTGCTAAAGAGTTGGTATGGAGCGCCTGAGCAAAGGATGTACTAGGGACACATGAATGTTTTTATTGTATACTGCATATCCCCATCACATAATGAGAAAATGTGACCAATGGGCCAATATCCCCAAAGCATGGTGCATTCCTTTAATCCTCCTTAAGCCCATGAAACATCAGACTAGTACTACTATTTCATATCATAACCACACAACTGAATTTAAGTGTTCCTTGCTATCTTCACATCCCTGAGTAAAGTTTATGTCGGCTCCTTCTGTCTCCAGTGGGCAGTGACTTTCGCTGAGCGCTCTGCCTTCTCCAACGTACTCACCGTGTCTCACAAGTTCCGGTACTGTGGCCACCGCTTCCATCTGAACGACCAAGCCTGCCACACAGTGCTGCCTCTGCTGCTGACATCCTCTCACCATAACGCCCTGCTCACCCCTCCCTCAGCTCCCGGCAGCCTGGAAGGAGAACAGCTGCCTTCCCTGCCCCCACCGAAGGCGCTTCCCAGGTATGGAATTGATGATACACTCCACGAGAAAAAGAAAACGGTGCAGTTTTATTCAGGAAATGGCAGGACCACATCCTGTACTTTGAGCACTGCAGTGCGAGCAGGCTGGGAAGTTGACATTGTCAGACTTCTCTCATAACAAATCACTTGTATTGCCGCATACAATTGGTCATCAGTGTCATATGATGGGTTGTATGCTTTATGTCAGTCTGTCACATGTTGCCTTGTTTCTAGTTGTTTCTGGGATTGACTTTCCTTAATTTGTTTGCCTTGGTTGGCTTCACATACCTCCTAAATACTATGTCCTGTATTTCACAGGTCCTCAAATATCATTGTGACAAATCTTTTTTTTTTTTTTCTCTTCATATGGAAACAAAACGAAAAAGCTCATGAAGGTGGAATGTTTGTTTTGTTTGAAATAAAACTTTGATTTGATTGACTGCATCATGAGTGTCACTGAGTATACAGACTGGTGCTTGTATTGCCATGTTGAACAGTTAAGAAATGCTCCAATTCTGCTGTTGCACTCAGTCTACTGGAACCTGTAGACAGAGGAACTGAGCAAAGAGGAGATGAACTGATGCATTCCCTGGGATTTCTGTCTATGCTAACACAGCTGACAATGCTTTCAAGAGTTACTGTTATTTTGACCCCTGGTGGAGATGTGACTTCTAATCCAGCATTATTTTTTGCATTTCTAGGAAACAGCTTCGTAATGCAGCTACAAGGACTTTCCACGACCCTAACGCCATCTACAGCGAGCTGATCCTATGGAGGGTGGACCACATTGGACCCCTGTCCTGCACTGGAGGGGTCTCTGAACTGGCCCGCATCAACTCTCTGCACACCTCTGCCTTTAGCAATGTGGCTTGGCTTCCCACGCTAGTACCCAGCTCTGTACTTGGTAAACACACATATACACTGTGGTCATGGAAAGCACATCTTTTTGTTACGGATGTAATGTTTAACCTCAGTGCTTTATGACAGTGACAAATGCAGGAATATTCTTGCAAAGGGTAAATAATTGTCAAGAGGTTGATTTTGAAGCAAAGTGCCACTTCTGTTGAACTGCCCCAGCTTTTGCTCCAAGTCCTGTTATCTTGGGATATTATATAAGCAAACCTACTTAGTCACTTAGGTAAATCTTATTTTGTAACAGAACAAGTCGCTGCTGTGACATTTTTCCCCCAGGAGCAAGTGCTTGAAAAATGTAATAACACTAGAAAGAATTTCAAGATTATGCGTAAAAAAAAAGCTGATTCATTCTCTAATTAAGTTGCGTATGTGCTTTTTTCTCTATTTTATTATTTGTTTCAGTAATTTATTTTTAGGTGGACAATGGTTACACTGTAGAGCCCCACAGAGTCCCTTGAAACATTGGCATGCTCTGAAAGATACAAATCTACAAAACAACTCATTAGTTGATAGGACAACATTTTGCTAATAAATTAATGCAGATAAATACATTCTTCATGACCCTATATGTTATGTTCTTTAGGAACCTACTGTAACAGTGCCAGTGCCTGTTTTGTGGCATCAGATGGTAAAAACCTGCGTCTCTATCAAGCTGTGGTTGACGCCAGAAAACTTCTGGATGAGCTATCAGATCCTGAGACATCTGTAAGAGCACACATGTACACACACCCACACATACACACATTATAAAGGAGCAGGGAACAAGCTACTGATTGAGATGTGATAATTTTTGGTTTGTACTCTTCTCATTTACCGCAACATTAATTGGATCTTGTGTTATTTTGGGAGAGCTACTGTATAGAAGCCTGATGTGGAAGTTAGTGGAGAGAGCAGCAGTGTTATTGGGGATGGCCAATGTACACCCCTTAGCATAGATAGAATTAGAATTAGACATACAACACCTCCACTATGCTCACCATTATATTCTGATAGCTGATCAACCCACTCACCCACACGACTCTGTACCCACACTCAGATTCATAGCTAGTTCATAATATTATGTCCAGTAATTTCTAACCTTACCATTGGTATCAGCAGAGGTTGGCTAAATGGATACCTGATCCATTTTGTATGTATGTGCCTGTGTAGAAATTGGTGGGTGAGGTGTTCAACATTGTCAGCCAACAGTCTACTGCCAGACCTGGATGTATCATAGAGTTGGATGTCATCACCAACCAGGTTAGTAGATGCTTTGTCAAGCAACTCAGATCAACCCTGAAATCTTGAAATCCAGAAATCTTCTTACAAATGGACACTTGTCCAATGTCACTTCTCTTTCTGTCCAGTGTGGCGCCAACACCCAGTTGCTACATGTGTTCCAAGAGGACTTCATTCTAGGATATAAGCCACATGAAGAGCCGGACGCGTACATGCCTGCTTTCCCCACTGCTGAAGGTAGAGTACACTTCTCTATTAACACTGTGTCTCGTACTGTTTCCTTTTACTTTGTGCAGTGTGAAGACGAAAGAGTAAATCTTGTAGGTTTGACTTTTTTGAAAGTGTAAGTGGATTCTGATGTAATTACAAGAGGGTGGGGATGTGTTTGTCCACCTCTAGATTACCACCCTGCTCCATTCTCTGAGAAATTCTTCTTGGTGGTGATAGAGAAAGATCTCAACAGGAACTCTGTCCTGCAGATGTGGCATCTGCATCTCAAGTCTGTCCAGGCCTGTATGGGTGAGTTTAGGCTACTTAAGGATGACCAGTTACGTTCATAGTTGGAGGTTTTCTGCGCATTAGCACATGGTTAAAAGGAGCACAAACAGCCTTTGTTCAGTGTTAGACTTGAAAGTGTAAATTAAACATCCTTATTTAAATCAAGCTTTCTCTTTTGAGCTGCAGCCTGAGTATAATGTTCTGTCACTCTGTGTCTAGATGAACCGGTCCCAGATTACAGTTTCCAGAGCCAGCTGATGGTTCCTAATCAAGTGATGAATGCAGACTCCTCACCGGAGAGCTCACCTATCAGCCCTTTGCCGAGGTCAGCCTCTACAGCCAACCTGCAGTCAGCCAGCAAGCTCATCCTCAGCTCCAAGCTGGTGTACAGCAAAAGGTTGGACCTACCTCATGGGGTAGAGGTCACCAGGGCCACGCCCTCTGCAGGTAGGGCAGTCACACAGTGTTTGCACACCCATACCATCAGGCTATTACCTGATTAAAGATGTAACATTTTAAAACACCAGTATATAATTGACAGATTATTTGTGGTATTTTCATATAATTACCACAATCAAATGAGACTTTTCATTTGATATATAGAGGCTACCTACTGTCTTGACCACAGTGTTATTTGTGCTAGTGTTTGCCAACAGTACAACTTCGTTTCCCATAAAACTTGGTTATTCCTGTTGCAAAGAGTCACTTTTCTCGTGTTTGTTTCCTCTTCTCTCTTTACTGTAGAGGATAAACATGCTGGAAGTGATTTTATTTATTTATTTATTTTTGATTTACTTAGGTAGGTAGTTAAATAAGCCGGTGCTACACATTGCCCCTTTAAGAACAATAAATGACTTTTTTATTATGATTAACTGACATAACTAGTGGCCCTTAACAAGGGGCCCAATACCTGTAGCAGTGCTGGCTACATGAAGGAGTTTTCTCTGTGCTCCTGTCTTCACCTCCCTCTCCTTGCCGTAGGACATCTGAGTTCCTCCTCCATCTACCCGGTGTGTCTGGCTCCATATCTGATCGTCACTACCTGCTCTGACTCTCGTGTGCGGTTTTGGCGCTGTGCTGTTGAGGGAGAGGAGATGGACAGCGAGGATAACCGAGTCTACCGCTGGGAGCCTTGGGCCCTGCTGAATGAGGAGGAGGACAACAACAGTGCTGTGTGTGTGTCGGGACGTCCTGTAGCAGTGTCCTGCTCCTACACTGGCCGGCTGGCTGTGGCCTTTAAACAGCCACGACATGGACAGGTGGGAGACCAGTGATGAATGATGAATGAAAATATTTTGGGCTTACTGCTTTGCAAACCCCCCTTCTTATATAACTTTTTACTGTGCAGCAAAGGATTTTATTGAGCTCACATTACTTTGTCTTGTATTCATGCACTGGCCTTTTTTCTGCGTCTCAGTGCACCATTTATTTTCTAAACCATAAGGTCTGGCATTTTTAGCAAAGTGCATGTGTTTTCCTCAGCCCCTAGGGTCTGGAGGAGATTTCTCAATGCATGTGTCCATCTACGAGTGTGAGTCTACTGGGGGATCAGAGTGGGTGTTAGAGCAAACCCTCCACCTAGACGACTTCACCAGACCTTCTACAACCCTGGATCCACGAGTCAGCGTTGACTCCAATCTCTTTGTCTACAGCAGGTTAGGAGACCACTAAAGCATGTCTGTGTTTGTGTTTTTGTATGTGTGAGTCACTGTTTAACAAGGCGTGTTTCCTTCCTCCATGTCAGATCTGATCTGTACATGACCAGAGACCACAGTTCCCCCAACATCAAGCACTATGTCCACCTAGACTGGCTCTCCAAGGAGGATGGATCGCACATCCTCACCGTTGGGGTTGGGTCCAATATCCTCATGTATGGCCGCATCTCTGGCATGGTTAATGAGCAGACCAGCAGCAAGGAGGGGGTGGCGGTCATCACCCTTCCTCTAGGGGGCAGCATCAAACAGGGGATCCGCTCTCGCTGGATCCTGCTCCGTTCCATAGACCTGGTGTCCTCTGTGGACGGTACACCCTCCCTACCAGTCTCCCTGTCCTGGGTAAGGGACGGCATCCTGGTAGTGGGCATGGACTGTGAGATGCATGTGTATGCCCAGTGGCGCCAGGACAAGAAGCCTGGAGATGGAGACAATGGCAGCTTGTCATCTTCTGACAACATCACAGGGAGTCAGCCCGCAGCGCCCCCCACTGTCTTTGAAGGGAGACCCCGGTCAAAGAGTGTGTTTGAAGGGACAGCTGGTGTGGATGAGGCGCTCCGTGCCCCGGCAGGATTGCAGGAGGGGGGACTGTTTGAGGCGGCTCACTCCCTGTCCCCCACTCTGCCACAGTATCATCCCACCCAGTTGCTAGAACTCATGGACCTTGGCAAGGTTCGACGTGCCAAGGTGGGTCTATTTCTGCTCCACCCAGTGGCTCATAAAATTTTTAGACAAATTAATACATTCCAGTATTTATTTATTTATTTAAAGATTACAGCTTGGCGTTTTCATTAAATCCATAAAGCTATTATTGAGAGTATTCGGTGGGTTCATTTTTATTTGATGAGACTGATCAAAAAGGCAGTGGCACTGATACCTCCCATTCTTTAAACTGGGTCATGTTGTCAGAGTACAGGTTCAAATATGATGAGACAAAAGCTGATTGATTTCTTCAGCTATCATTTAACTGAACAGGCTCAGGAAAAGGAAAATATTTGGGACCACTAAATCAATATCTCTATCTTTATTAGCACACCTTACAGTAACTATTCCATATATATCTATGCATTTAACTGATATTTTACAAAAGCACGTGTTTGCTTCGATTTATGTAATAACTGTGGATGATTTCTAAAGTGCTAAAGGACCTGATGTTGTGGCTGTTGACGGTAATTGTGTGTGCACTCTAAATTTGTTTCACTGAGGACGTAAAAGTTATTTAATCTACATATTTTCATGGTCCATTGACTTTGCATCCATCAGGCCATCCTTTCCCATCTGGTAAAGTGCATTGCTGGAGAGGTTGCTGTCGTGAGGGATGTGGAGGCAGGGGAGGGTGGCACCAGGAGGCATCTGTCCAGGACCATCAGTGTGACTGGCAGTACTGCCAAAGACACCATCGTGGCTGGCCGTGACGGAGGCAGGGACTACACAGAGATAAACTCCATCCCTCCCCTGCCTCTCTATGCTCTCCTGTCGGCTGACCTTGACACATCCTACAAGGGAGTGGAGGAGGCTGCCAAGGGAACCAAGGTGGCTGAGGGTGACGGGGCCCAGAAGAGCACAGAGGACCAGTATGCTGACCTCTTCCAAGTAGGTTGAGGTAGAAGGTTCTGGCCTTGTTTGTTAAATTTGTTAAATCTGCTGTCCCACTGATATTTTAACATCTGCTGTCCTTCATTAACAGGTGCAGGCAGTGACCACCGATGATTTTGTGAGCTTTGCCAGTGAAAAGCCAGAGAAGAAGTCTCGAGTCATCAACCTGTCTCAGTATGGTCCTACATATTTTGGTCCAGAGCACGCACAGGTACTGCTGGATACGTCACATGAAAAACTTGTCACAGTGCAGGTTATTCATATATAGTGCAGGCTGGATGCAGAAATATTTAAAGGAATCTGTTTGCTCTTGTAGTGGTTGTCAACATGTCTAGGTATTTTTGCTGGATCCTGGGAGAGGCCAGCCCTAGATATCTGAATTTGCTTCTGTCCCTTGCATTATGGAAATCTATGGTCATATGATCAGGGTCTGGCATTAAACCAGGTGCAATCTGTTCCAGTTTAATTTCAAAACAACAATCTGGCTACTCATTTTAGCATGACGAGTACTCTTTCTAGGTATGGCATTTTTACATCCTAGGACTCCACGCTCTATCCAGATGTTTTAAACGCCTACTTTAGCTTGCTAATGTGTGAGGAGATTGGTAATACATTAGTAAAACACGCATTTATGAAAAATAACTTTTCCATCATATATAAATACAGATGTTCTAACAGATGTTCTCCTTTGTCCTTCCCTCTTTCTGTCCTATCATTTCCCTTCTTCTGTACCTCTCCTTCTCTCCCCCTTCTCTCTGACTGCCCAGGTATTGTCCAGTCACCTGATGCACTCCAGTCTCCCAGGGTTGACCAGGCTGGAACAGATGTTCCTGGTGGCCCTGGCTGATACTGTCGCAACCACCAGCGCTGAGGTCACGAGGTCCACTGACCAGCAGTACACAGGTCTGTTTGTGTTCCCTAATGCTTTATTTGTAGGTGAAACATAGCTTCACCATGTGCTGTCCCTGTCAGTGTGTTTAATAGCACACAGTGCTGATGCTGACCAGCTCCAGGGGCATTATTGTGTAGATGACCCTGCTCTCTGACCTCTGTGGAAAGCAAAACTAAAATCTGCAGCGATCAAAAGATCGTGATATTGTCATTAATACGTAGTTGCAGGTATGTGCAGAATGTGCTGGCATCACGTAACTAACCA
Source organism: Myripristis jacobus (assembly GCA_900302555.1). NCBI lineage: Eukaryota > Metazoa > Chordata > Actinopteri > Holocentriformes > Holocentridae > Myripristis > Myripristis jacobus. The sequence goes on along the minus strand of OMLB01018596.1, from coordinate 9,783 downwards.
GTTCAAAGTATTCTGGCATGTTGACCCGCCACAAAGTCTGCAAGTCCATCACTTGTTGCCCTCAGTAAGAGATCATGTTGTATTAAAGACATCTAAAGGTTATAGAAATAAAAGTTAATCATCCTTTTGCCGTGATTATGTGTTCTTGGTTATGATTATGAACATAAACAACAGTGTTTATACTACTGTTCTTAAACTGTATATAAACACACACAGCATGCATTCACCAAAGGCAAAGGCACATAATTATCTTTGTCTTTTTCCTTCAATTTTCCAACCTATTTATTTAGTCTTTTGAGAGGAAGACATCAGCAGATTGTTCCTGTGCTAAGTAAGCACAGTGAGGGTAAGACGGTTCAGGGACAAGAGACATATGCCCTGTAATAGAACCATGTGAACTAGAGTGACACTGGATTTTTAAAGGGCTTTGCTTTTTGCAGAAATGCCACCATTTCTATAGAGTGAGCCACTGCACTGTGGAAAGACCACGGAAAGGGTCAAAGCTCCATGCTGTTGTGTTTCTGTAGGTGGTGAAGCTCTCGATGAGTGTGGCTTGAGGTACCTGCTGGCCATGCGTCTCCATACCTGTCTGCTCACCTCTCTGCCGCCCCTTTACCGTATGCAGCTGCTCCACCAAGGTAAAACGCACCAAACACCATACAAGCACTGAAGTGATCTATGACACAAAAACATTCTGTATAACCATAAAATCACATTTTATCAGATTTTGTGATTGAGAAATTCAGATTGTGAGTGTACTAAACTATACGTCTTGTGTTTCTCTGTCTGTGTGCCTCTGCGGCAGGCCTGTCAACGTGCCACTTTGCGTGGGCCTTCCACTCGGAGGCTGAGGAGGAGATGCTGAACATGATCCCAGCCATGCAGAGAGGAGACCCCCAGTGGTCTGAGCTCAGGGCCGTAGGAGTGGGCTGGTGGATACGCAACATCAACACACTGCGCAAGATGGTGGAGAAGGTACCGCGACAAGCTTAGAGCAGGCCCATATTAGACTGATCAAAGATGTATTTACTGTATGTGGAATGCTGTGAAAACTGCAACCTGCTTCTCCATCTGCTGCATACATGTCATCACTTCATTTGAATTGTTGATCAGTTGACAGGTTCTTAAATTCAGCAGTAAGCCACAATAGGCCATGCAGTAAAGCAGTAGTATACTAGACCAAAGTCAAATTTGCAGAAAATAAAATTACAGCTATACATATGAATGTATGTGTGTACAAACACATTTTTTGTTTATTTAGATTAGATTAAGATTAGACACGCAATGTAACCCAAGGGAACCATAAATAACAACGACAACAGTACCAGTGGCTGTAGTAAAACAGTGACTGAGGTAATCTGAGATTTTTAGAAGCCATTTGATCAGTCGTAAAGGTCAAAATATCGTCCAACAAGCACAGCAAGCCGAGACTTGAAATGAATTCATTTTGAAAGAGTAGACCTGGAGATCTTGTAAACAAATGCCATCGACTGGAAAAGGAAACGAGATACGCTTTTCCACGCAGCAACATAGTCAGTTCTGATATTTTAGAGCAGTATCATATGGTTGTGCACTGTGATGAAATCAAATAGTTCAGCCAGCAAGTCTGTGCTGACTGCAGAGTCCATCTGTGTCATTTTGTTCGTACAAACCAACTGAAATCATGTCTGCAGCAAATAGGGCTGGGCAGTAATTCAATATTATTGTAAATCGTCTTCAGTGGAATTATATCATGATGATATGATGATACTATGATTGGAAATGATGTTGTCTAAATTGATAATAACAAGCAAATTGTACTGAAAAACAATGAGCTACGAAAAGCTTTGATATATTTAAACGTGTAGTTACTTAGACATCCTGGTTTGCTGCAGTTGTCAGAGGAAAATATTGAATGTGATAAATAATCTCAGCCTGCTGCTAAGAGCTACACTTCACCGCTTAGATGATTTCAAAGCATCACTAACTTCTCAATCCCTAGCTCTTTTGTGGTGATCACGGACTGGTTCTTGAGTGAAAGTCTGTGTACTGATCTATATATCAAGGGACATTTATATTAAAAATATTGAATATCACACTTTATCATGCAGTTCAAACAGATGAAGTTCATTTTATTTAACATGATATTTTCCATATGTAGTTGACTATTTTTACGTGCAAGCCATGGGATGTACACCATGTTTTGATCTATAAAAAATTTCAAGATTACCATGAGATACACATCACCACCCTCCAGTTACCAGACAACCGCCCACCTCCCGAGCCACCTTGCCCCATAGTGGTTTTAGCTTAACTAAGAGCTGTGGTAGAATTGACTTCAGGTTAGAGCATGTAATAATAATTATTATGTTATTCCTCTACCAAGCAGTGTTGGTCTTGAACAGATTGCTCAGCAAGACATTAATACTGGTATAATACTGGTATGAGTAGTGATTTTCTGTTAGCCATTTTGATATTCAGACAAATAATTCATATGCTGTCAGAGATGTTCAATCATCAAGTATTTTGTAAATGATGATCAAGCTACTCACAACTGAAAATTATGCATTTTATAACTGGTATGATATTTGTGTGTGATCAGATAGGTAAAGCTGCGTTCCAGCGACACAACGACCCATTAGATGCAGCTCTTTTCTACCTGGCCATGAAGAAGAAGGCTGTCCTGTGGGGCCTATTCAGGTGGGACACTGTTTCTATATGCAGCAGAAAACATTTGCATTTAGTTGATGTTTCTTTTGACTCTCACACTCTTTACTCTCAGGTCCCAGCATGATGAGAAGATGACTCAGTTTTTCAAGAATAATTTCACTGAAGACCGCTGGCGCAAGGCAGCTCTGAAAAATGCCTTCTCCCTATTGGGCAAGCAGCGCTTTGAACAGTCCGCTGCCTTCTTTCTATTGGCTGGTTCCCTGAAAGATGCCATAGAGGTGTGCATAACACACATATACATAAACACACACACACATGCACACATTTATACACATCAACACACATTAATGCTCAAACACTCAAATATACACAGACTATACAAAAGCTTTTAACTGTTGAGTCTATTTCAGATTTTCATTGCTGTCACAGCGGAAACTTGGCATAGCCTTGTTATGAGGAAATATCACTGGTGTGAAGTTGTGTCCATGTGAGAAAGAAAAATGATGTTACCACGTCACTAACAGCATGGTTAAGTGTTTCTGAGAGAGCTGGATATTCTCCAAATCACATGAGAGAAGTCTAAACCTCACTGATAAGATGCATAAACAGCCTGCATGATTTGCCTTGGCCTAGGTTTGCCACAGGACACACAGTCAAAACAAACTGATAGGCACAAACTGAACTGAGGAGCGAGTTTTGTTTGATGCAGCTCCAATGTGCCAATTGCAGTGGGAATCACTAGCTGAAAATAGCCCACATTTCTGTGAAACCTTTTGAGGCAGAGTTGAGTCAGCGCCAGCTCACATTACTGCATCACCATTCCTTGCATTGATGAAATGAGAAATAAAACTCTCCTGTCCTCCACTGTTCCATGGTTTATAGGTGTTGATGGAGAAGATGGAAGATCTCCAATTAGCAATGATCGTAGCCAGGCTGTATGAGGCTGACTTTGAGAGCTCGTCCACCTGCCAGGGCCTCCTCTATGAGAAGGTTCTGGGCTGTAACAGGGATGGAAGTGGCTACCATTGCTCCAGACTCCACCCTGACCCCTTCCTCCGCAGCATTGCCTTCTGGATAATGAAGGACTATACCCAAGCCCTGGACACGCTGCTGGAGCGCATCCCCAAAGAGGATGACGAGAACCCTGGTCAGTTATGTAAATATGACAGTGTTTAAATAAATATTACAGGACAGCTCACACTGAAACCTAAGTTCAGAAGGCTAGAAATCCCAGTGAACTGTAATTTTCTCTCTTTCTCCCCCCTTTCCCTTATCATTCTCTATCGTCTTAGATGTGATGGTGAAGTCATGCAACCCTGTGGTGTTCAGTTTCTATAACTACCTGAGGACACACCCCCTCATCATCCGTCGCCACTTCGCCTCCCCAGAAGGCACAGCAACCACTGTGGGCCTCACTGCTGAGAGGAGCAGTGCAGATGAGATCAACCTCATAGAACGCAAGCTCTTCTTCACCACCGCCAATGCACACTTCAAGGTGGGCTCATTTTTAAATTGTGACAGTGGGTGTCAGCAAAATTGCCACTCGAATACACACTGTAGTCCATTTCTTCTAATACAGACAGGACCTTTTATATACGTATTCTAATATAGATGTTCCTTTAGTCTGATAAACTGTTAATTTAAAATCAAAAAGCAGTCGGTGGAATGTCTGAATATCAAGTGTTCCTCTGTAGGTGGGCTGTCCAGTCCTGGCCCTGGAGGTGCTTTCCAAGATACCCAAGGTGACCAAGAAATCTGGCTCTTCACCCATAAGTAAAGGTTCATCCACGGCCAACGTGGATTCAAACAAGCCCCTCCAGAATGGCACCCAGGGAAGCGTGGACTGGGGTGCCCCAACAGCCTCTACGGATCCCTGGGGAGCCAACGACAGTGGAGCAGGGCTGGACTGGAGCCAGCCTTTGGTCAAAGTGGAGGATGAGGGGCTGCAGCTAGACTGGGGAGAAGACAAGGATGATGATGATGATGATGAAGAAGATGATGGTGGAGGTCTGACCATGAAGAAACCAGAGGCTGAGTCTAAAGCAGACGAAGGCTCAGGGAGTGGCCACCCTGGGCTGCAGAGAGAGGACTCTCAGGTAGTATTAATGTAGTATAGCTAGAAACCACTAAAACATTTACAAATGCTTACAATAAAACCAAGTGTGGCCATGTCACCATACATTTCTGAAAGATTAAATCAGCAAAATTGGTCCTTAACTCAGCATTATGTTTTTTCAGGGTGAATCAGAGGTGGATGTGATAGCAGAGCAACTGAAATTCCGTGCATGTCTGAAAATCCTGATGACAGAGCTGCGGACATTGGCCACTGGCTACGAGGTGGATGGAGGGAAGCTCCGCTTCCAACTCTACAACTGGCTAGAGAAGGAAATAGGAGCCATGCACAAGATCTGCAACTACAAGGTTCATACTAATAATATTTAGTGGGGGGTCTTTTTTTCCTCCTCCTGGTTGACCATGCTTATTCACTAGGTTTGTGCAATATTGCCAAAAAATAATATCTTTATTTTTTCCGATAACGATAATTGATGATATTTTGCATCCCTCAAAAGTCTTTTATTGTACTAGCTTGCTCTTGTTAATAGTATATTAGATGTTGTTGATGATAGGGATGGGTACGATTACTCGCGTACCTGAGTACTCGTTGTTGACGTCAGTATTCGAGTAACGTCTTACTATTCGAGCACCTGTACAGTGTATTGGTTTTGGCTGCAACTCATTTGGCATCACAAGCACCATGTCAGCCGCGACCAGGAAGAGTGATGACTGGAAATACTTTGACAAAAAGGACGACGGTCACGTGCAGTGCAAGATATGTGGCGTTAAACTTGTATGTTACATAAAAAAACAGCAGAGACGCTAACAGATAGCCTCACATCACATCTTCTGCTAGTCCTGTTAACACCAGGTAACTGCTAGCCCTGTTAGCCCATTCCGACTTGATGATACCAGAGTGGAGAAGATTAGATTTATTTGAACTTTGTGTTTATGATTTAGGCTGTTGATTGACAGTTATGTGTGAAGCAACACAGAACAGAAGTCCATACCGCTGTGACGTCTGGCAGCTGAATGTTACAACAACGTGATTGATGGACCTGTTGCAGTTGTTCAATAACTGCATTTGGAAACGCACTTGGTTTACAGTGTTGGTCATTTATTCACATAAATGGTTTATTATGATATAATAATGTTTTCTGACAGCCAGAAGTTGCTTTTTAGTAAGCAACAGGCCATGTTGGGGATGTCCGACTGGAAACACTAGTAAAATATATAATTCGCGAGTAATCGATTACTCGTTCATAATGTAATTCGAGTACTCAAATATTGAAATCACTGAAAATGCCCATCCCTTGTTGATGATATTATCAAATCCATTGTTGTGGCAAAATATGAAACCCTCTGCAGTTTATGCTCCAGAGTTTGGCGACATGAATCATACAATTTAGGCAGAGCTGGATGACTGAAATATTTCCGGCTAGGCAGGGTGTCCAAAGTAGTCAAAGTTGTTTGAAACCACTTGAATTGGCACTATATCCTTTGCAATGTAATTGATGACAGCATATGTTATTTCTTGCCATGTGTTGCCCTTCTTGTCTCACTCTTTGGCAGAATGACTCTGCGAAACTTTACTGAGTATGTTTTTGTTTTGCCCGTACCTTAGCTGGTCAGTCGTGGTTGACCGCTGACTCCTGAAGCTTTTCATATTCTTCATATGCTGTGTGGTGGTTAATTCACAAATGGTGAAACAAGTTATCTAGTTGCGGAGTTGTCCTTAACCGCTTTCTGACATAGTCTGCAGATTGGCGTCTTTTGAGCAACATCTGTCTTTTTGAAGCCAAACCACCACCAAGCAAGTGAGGATGATCCATGTCTAGCAGTGAAATCTACACTGCATGTGTTCTTAGTGCGCATGTGCAGTAGTCTGTCCTACCTGGCTTGATCATATGCAGTGAATATGACTCTCAAGACGTGTTTAGATTGTTTTTTGCAAAGCGAGTACCATACTTGAGTTTGTCATTTCTCATATTGTTAAAAACAGCAATTAAGATATTATCATAGATGATATACATCGCACACCCCTATTATTCATCTTAGATAATATTAACACAGGTGGAGGGGAAGGAGGAGCGGTCAGAGATGGAGCGCTGGGGTGAACGTGCAGGATCTCTGGACATACCAGACGACGAGCGTACAGAGGCTGGGACCTACGAGCGTCACCAAATGGAGCGGCGGCGTCTGCAGGCCAAGCAGCAGCACTCTGAAAGGCGCAAAGCATGGCTGAGGAAGAACCAGGCCCTCCTGAGAGTCTTCCTCTCCTACTGTAGCCTGCATGGAGCCAAGGGAGGAGGAGTCACCTCTGTACGCATGGAGCTCATCTTCCTCCTACAGGAGAGCCAGCAGGTACACATGCATTAACACACATACACATTTACACACAGGTAAGAATTTTCTTTGTAGAAGATGGGAGAAATTCTTGAGATGGCACTAACCAAGTATATACCAATGTCTAATAGTGGAGTGGGGGTTCATTGGACATTAAGCAGTCTTTTAACTGAACAGGATGAACGCAGACCGCCTACATTATTAAACAATTTCTCTTGAGCAAAAGTTAATCCGCATTGTTCTCTCTCTTTCTGTAGGAGATTACAGTGAAGCAGCTGCAGTCTCCCCTGCCTCTGCCTACCACACTGCCCTTGCTATCAGCCAGCATCGCCCCCACAAAGACAGTCATAGCCAACCCCGTTCTCCATCTCAGCAACCACATCCATGATATCCTCCACACCATCACCCACATGGAGGCTCCGCCACATCCTGACGTCACTGATGACCGGGTTAGAATCTGACTTGTTTTAGAAAAAAATCTAGCACTCTTTTGAAGGCTCTCTTGCCTGCCTTAAATGTAGGGCTGAGACATTAACTGCATTATGGCCCTGTCCCTGAAAACCCGCGGGTGGATTGTGGTTCCAAGTTGTTAAAAGACAAATTTGTAATTTGTGATTCTGGGCTGTATAAATAAATAAAATTGAATTGAATTGAATTGAATTGAAAAGCTTCAGTTCCAGAGATATGGGCCAATTGGCCTCCCATTGAAAGTGAGTGGGAGATATGTGAAATTTTTCTGTCACTTGGCCTACAGTACCACCTGTATAGCTGTTAAAGCATGCTGTTGTACATGTTTTTAAATACCATAAACGGGCTGGAAAGTCCAGTAAGTAAAAAACTGTGTACGGAGGATTTTGCTGCAGTAAGAGAAATTCCATACCTTCACATTCCATACCTTCTGTTTAAATTAAACGGTTCATTTACATAGACACTCATGCTGAACATGTGAAGCATAAAGTGTGTATCTTTCACTTCCAGGTTAATGCCCTGCACACACTGGCAGCATCTCTGTCCGCCTGCATATATCAAGCCTTGTGCGACAGCCACAGTTACAGGTATTCTCTATCTCTTCCTGTTTTTGTTTTTTTTTGTTTTTTTTTGTATTTCTTTCACTTTCATTCATATGTAGTGCCACAGGTCTATCAAACCCTGCAAGCATTTCTTCCTGTAGTTTCTTTATATAAAATGTAAGGGTTCATGACTCCACAGATGCGTTGTACTGTAGCCAAGAATTATTATTATCATTGTTAGTATTATTATTGTTATTATTATTTTTAATCCAGGAAGTATAATAACAACCCAGATCAATGTACTATATGGCCTAGACTCGCTGTTTACCTTTCTTGTGTTGGCTTTGCAGCAGCCAGGCGGAGGCCAACCAGTTTACAGGGATGGTTTACCAGGGCCTCCTGCTCAGCGAGAGGAGACGACTCCGCACGGAGAGCATCGAGGAGCATGTGACCCCCAGCTCTGCTCCTGCACAGTGGCCAGGTAACAACGCCCCTGCTGAAATTCAAGCCCAAAACTTTAGACTGTTAAGCAGCAGTAGCTAAAGACATAAATAAGTCTTCTCATCCCTAGCTTTTTTGTGTGCTAGAAGAAGCATCGTTTGCATTAAACAAAGAATACAGAGAAGAGCTATTGAGGCAGCTACTGCTCCACTGTCATTAGTTGGCACTTCTTTAAAAGCACATGGAACATGTTGTATGCATTTTTTTTTCCAGATTATAGCTTTAAAAATAAATCATATTCCATGATTCTTACTAAATATAATGAAAGGGGAAATGTTTGGCATGTAGGTATCAAAAACATGGCTAGTGGAGAACATCAAAGCCGGGGGAGAGGGAGGGCAGAGTAAGGCAGGCTGTCTGTGTTTGTGCAGAGGGGCAGATGGTGTTCTATAATAGGAACTCCATGGCCTCTGGGAAGGAAATGGAAAGACAGACTTATAATACCAACTTGCTGACGCTCCACAAAAATGTTCTGTGTTGTGCAAAGATAGAGTTGCTGGTATCATGTGGATGCTTTATTATAAATTACATGTTGTGGCTTAGGTTGTGTGTGTATATGTGCACTGTCTCTAGGTGTGTCCTCCCTGATCTCCCTGGTGGCATCAGCCAGAGAGGAGGACCAGCCAAGGCTCAACGTGCTGCTGTGTGAGGCAGTAGTGGCCGTCTATCTGGCGCTGCTCATCCATGGCTTGGGAACTCACAGCGGCAATGAACTCTTTCGCCTGGCAGCACACCCTCTTAACAACCGCATGTGGGCCGCTGTTTTTGGAGGAGGGGCCAAAGTCATCATTAAGCCAAAGAGGCCTGAGGCCCCACCAGGTACAATTGTTGATTTCTAGTTTACTCCTCATGCCTTTTGATTTCCCTGTGCTACTCTTCAGTCCTCCTCGCTGCTCTTTATAATCTGTCCTTGTCCATTATCACCCGTGCTCTTCATGTTGTCCTCTTATTTTCCTCCATCGTATGGACTTCTACACCCTGACCTTTCCTCTTATGTGATGCCTCTGAGTCAGCTGTCTCACCTCTCTGGCTCTTTGTGCGGGGTTAGATAGACATTCACTTCCTGTCCTGTCTGTGGGAGCTGAGCTGCTGCTGTTGCTGTGTGTATTGTGTCTTGCGTGAATGTGCCCTCTGCCCTGTGTCCCAGTGCCAGCTGATTTTGAGGCAGCCAGGCCAGAGGAAGCTCAAGAGACAGGAAGACCTGAGCAGATCAGCCCCACCC
>OMLB01018595.1:0-18568 GCA_900302555.1 Myripristis jacobus | reverse complement strand
ACCCACCCACCATCTTAACACTTCGATACCTCAGATATAGAAAATCATGCACACTTAAACTTGTAGTCCAGTACCGTGAGACTGTCCTCTCTCACTTATGTATCTGTGATGTGCACTTCCTCTTGTCAAATCAGATATGCAGTATAAACATACTTACCTGCTGTATTCTATTGATTATTCCTCTTTAATTCTGTTTCTTTTTTGGTGCCCTCTTTTTTGTTCTTATATGTATCTTAATGTCAGTACTTGAATCTACTGTAAACTGGAGTAAAAATCCATGTATCCATAATCACAATTGGCCAGTGAAGGTGATTCAGATTCTCATTGGGTCTTTTACTTATATAGGTCTTTTCCACGCGATTGAAGGCTTTCTTTATGATGATCATAGACACGATATTATCTACTTAATTTATTATTGTAGTTATTTTCTTGTGAGATCAAAAGAAAATGTAACATCAGTGGTTTGTGTAGAAACAGAAAATAGGAAAAGTCAGGCAGACTGAGATATTTGAATTCCAAAATTAAATGCAAAAGTCAGTTGACTGTGGCCTTTTTAGTGTTGAACTGAGTGTTTGTATGTCACATATTCCAGTCAAATCTTTGTCATATCAGGGGGGTTTGCATTAATACAGGTTTATTGTGTGCACGACTAATTATATAGTCAGGAATTAAGTATAATTCTATATAACATTTTAAACAGACACTAGAGATCAGTATGCTATTTACACTCAGTGCTGACTTCATTACGTGCACATTCATCTTTTCATCAGCTCACTCTTCAGACACTGAATCAAGTAGCTATGATTCAGTATGTAAACCTTGCAGAGAAGGTCAAGAGGTTTAGCTATTGTTTGACTAAGTTGAGATGACGTATGCAGCTCCGAACATGATTTCAACATCGGTACCAGACACACGAGTTCCAGCATCACAGAATCAGCTGCCCTCCTGGGATTTTGGTGCTGCCAAGTGTACACTTGGAACGGATAAAAGCAAATACACCATTGAAATAAAGCAAGCAAATTAAACAATGCAAAAATAAAACAACCGACAGAAATCAAATTAACAATAAAACAGTGGACTGCATCAGTAGAGGACCACGTCTGTTTCCACTCCTGTCAAACGGGTAAGGAAATGAAGCTGTAGTGATCGCCATGCCAGATGACTGGAGAGTGGAAAAACATCATCTGATCTGACAAATCCCTGTTTCTGCTGCGATGTGCTGCGAGCAGGCTGAGAATTTGGCATGAAGAACATGAATCCATGGATATCAGCAGTACAGCTGGTGGTAGATGACAGGGGTGTGGAGTATTTTTTGACCCTCAGTACAAACTGAGCTGTTTTTGGACACCGCAGTGCACTTAAATGTTGTGGGCCTCTGCTTCCCCTCATGCTCCCTACACACATAGAGGTCAGTGCAACATGTTTTTTTCTGCCTTAACCTACAATCACCGGCACCGAAATAGTGATTTTCTTATTTAGTGTTATTCTTGAGTGCTATCTTCATCATCCATCAAGTTGATGTTCCTAACAGTCACTAACTGTAATAAAATGAACTTTTAGGGGCTGGATTTTCTATTGTAATCATTAACTCCTTTTCACTGCAGCCATTTTGACATGAGTAGCAGGGTAAACACAGGCGTCACTAATGACATTAATCAAGGTCCTGTCCCAATTAGATCGAATGGAGCCAGGGTCCTGGGATTGTTCATACTGGCTCACTGGAAAGGTTCTGGTACTCTTCATTGGAACAGAGTCTTTATTAATGTCATTAGCAACACCTGTGTTTGCCTACTATTTCATGTCAGAATCTCTGATGTGAAAAAGGTATATTCAGCCGGGCTGGGTAGTCCTTCCCTTAGGGAAAAAAATATTGTCATGACCTTGGTAAGACCGATTGGTCAGTGAACCAATTGATGCGAGTATGTCCTGCTTGTTGGAACTGACGTAGCTACAGGTCTTACAGTATGTTGTCAAATGTTTTCCTAGCTGACACTGCCAAAAACTTTGGAGGCTTTTAGTAGTGAGAAGTCCATGTCTGGTACCTTTGCTAGCTAAAGCTCCATATTTACATCGAAGCCTTGTGTCTTCTGATATAATGTTACACTGGTTGGATTTCCCTCAGCATGCCATGCTAACAAGCTAACAGCCAGTATTACTGTAGCCTGGTGGGGGATAACACTTGTGGTTGAAGAGTTAATCAAACGGGGGCGGGGTGAAGAAAAACTTAAGGTCGTGATCTGATTGGATCGCTTCACTTTTATGTGTGAAAGTAACTTTTAATCCTCAGCAAAACAGATGGTTTGATCAACGGATAGGCCTCTCTCTGCATACAAAGAACTTTGGATTCTCACATTTTTCTTTTTTTTTTCATTAACAAGTTGAGCAGATGACGCACTTCACATCTGCTTCAACAGGTTTGCTCTAAATATAACGATTGAAAACAGGTGTATTAAATGGAATTGCCATTTAATGCAATGCAATGGAGACTTTTTAGTGTACTGTGAATTTAGTACTTGTGGATATTACTCATTCCCATTTGCTCAGTTTACATACTGCACACTGAACAGTATCCCACTGTACAGCATACCCACAGATCGTAAAGTTTCATATTACACTCATCAAAAACCTCCTTATCTTCTCTTTTTTTGCTTCTTTTGTCTTTGAGTGTTTCACTCGCAAGCTTAATTTTGCTAACTACTGTAACCGTAAATTTTACCCCTTCACACCCCAGTAGTTGACACTTAACCTTGGTTCCCCCCTTCCTTGTGCATCTCTAATTTTTTCCACTCATCCATCACACTCATCCACCTTTTCTTCTCAGTATTTCATTCCAGTAATCTCTATTTTTCACTGGATCTGACTCTTTATCCACCACACCCCTTCTCCACTCTTATACCATCCCTGTCTGTCACCATCTTTCTGGGAGACATATGAGGGGCTTAACTCCATCACACACATGCACACACACCAGCATGTGATCTCACATCGAGTCACCACAGCCAGCCTGCTATAAGTGGGTGCGAAAGACACCAGACTCACTCTGCATGTGAGGATCACACACACACACACACACACACACACACACACACACACACACACGCACAGATAGACACACAAACTAGGAGAATATGCAGAGCAAAGCAATTAGTAGTGTTGCTGTGACTGCCAACGTTCTGAACTCAGCCTGTTTGCCCTGACAGCCAAGCAGATCATCTGTTCACACACTGGCTTCATCTGATGTGTGTCTGTGCGTGTGTGTTTGACTGTACACGTTTGTGTTCATGTGACATTCTCCTGTCAGTGTGAGTATGCGTCTGTGTGAATGGTCAGTTGGCTGCTGTCTGTTTATGTGTGCACGTGTGTGTGTGTTTGTGTGAATGTTTGCCCATTTGGCTATTGCCCAGTTGTACGTGTATACAACTGTGTGTCTATGGGTGGGTCTATTTTCTAAAAAACTGGTAAAAACTTGATGTGTATGAATGCATGACTCCTTCCTGATTGTGTGTGTACATGCACATGTGTGTATGTGTGTCTGTGTGACCATTCAAGTGTTTCTCCACAGATCAATGAGGAATTTGACATCTCCCCTTTCACTGTTTGATGTGGTTCAATACAGTATCTTCATTGTCTCCCAGAGGGCCATTTGTTTTGAGCAGAGCAAACTCAATAATGCTTACAAACAGACTGCTAGATGAGGCCAGTTGGAAGACACGCTTTGAGTCACTGAGGCAGATTGGCGCAATCCACCAGAGTCCAGTGATATTGTTTTTACCATTGTTCCCTTTGTTGCTTTGCTTCCTATCAGAGTTAAACCCATTTGCTACAGTGTCTCCACATTTTACATTCCAGCAAACCACTTTGCAAATCTTATGGGGTTACTAAAGATTTCACAACATAGCATGAAAATCCATCGATTTTCAAATTTGCATTTTTGGTTGAAACAGTCACCTTTGCTTCTGCGGCTAACAAAGTCCTCACCATACAGAAACCACAAAACTGGCAATTGTCTGTGTAAAGCAAATAGGACTATTTTGTGGCAGAGAGACTGTTTCACTCCACCTAATTTCACGTCATCAAAACACAACAGTGCTGCTGCTTTTAGGTAAACTAATGTAGATGACTTTATTATGATGATGGAATATACGTGTGAAGAAAGTTTGTCTTGCAAGGTTACTATTTATATCACAGTGGAATGAATGGAAATCAGTGGCTGGATAAAAGGTGGGAAAAATGATGTCGGAGTTTCGTAAATATGAGTACTTGATTTGTGAAAAGCAACCTTATAAATGTTTAGTATATACATTTTGTAGATATTACACTAAACATGCAGGATCACTGGTATGGTTGTTTAAAAAAATCCTAAAATGTCTAAAATTAATTTTTACAAATATTACATCTTTAAAGTCATTTAATTGTCTTTAAGATTGAAATGGGGTCTTAATGTCAACATAACATTTGATCTAATGTAATTTATCTTTTTTTCTGCATCAGTCAACATGATTTTGTGAAAATCTGCTGAACTGCCTTTACTGACTTCACATGTTGAGAAAACAGCTATTGTAGATTAACCCAGCTCAGTTTGTACTTACCTGCCATAGCAGGATGACAGAAAACTTACCTCTCTATTGGACCAAATATATTTACTACTCTATACTTTCCTGCAATTGTTTCTTTGAATAAGAAAGAGACAATTTATCCAAGAAACAGCCTTAAATTTTGTTAAATTGTTTAGTAAAAAGTCTTGATGGCTTTCTGTAAAGGCTTTAAAATGTATTTCAGTTTAGTTTGTCCATAAATGTCTGTAATCTGGACTCACTGTAGTTCAGATTTCGTGTCTCAATCATGAGTGAGCTGCAGTTTACGGACATCACCTTCCAGGATTTGCGTGTACATCCTATAACCCTCAGACTGTTACCTACCACTGTCATTTGGGGCAGCAAAGTGTTTTCAAAAGGTGTGGAATCACAGGGAAACCACCAGCTAAACAAGTGTGAAAACTGCTGGTCAGCATCGGATCAGACTGAGCACTTCCAAGATCAAAGGAATTCACATGTGAAAATTCCGCTTCAGGGGAAGACTTACGCTCTTAAGTCAAAGATTGAAGGTGACATTAGGTAGACATATCTGAATACATTTGCAGCTAGCATTTTTCAGGTGTCTTATCATGTCATGATAGTCATAAAAAGTAAGTGCATCTGTCACATCACAAGTTAGTTGTGTTTAGAGTTGGATGTACCAGAGGAGAGAGAAGGGAGAGATGAACTGTTAGAAGAAGTACTTGACCAAGACAGGTCCAAGAAGTCCAATACTTTTTTGATTGGGCTGCTAGGGCTGTAGATGTTTTGTGATGATATTCAGTATTTTCCTAGAAAAATCCTCACAAATTGCAAGGATTCAATGTTTCCTGCAAAAGTGAATTCTTGCCATGGTGGAAGAACCTCTGACACATCATTTGATGACAGCATATAAAGGACTTGCTAACAATGTGGTGATATGGCCCAAACTCAGTCGAGTCAGTCCACAAACCCCTGGCTCATCTTAGACAGATGTTACAGCTGTGACAGACTCTGGCCACTTATTTTCCTCTCTCTCTGTTTTGCCCTTAATTTCAGTTTGTTCCTCCTCAATCTGACAAATTAACACCACTCAGTTGTGCACTGAAATAAAATTCAGTGATTTTATCTAACTTGCCCTTCAGTACGGATGCACTGATTGTGAGACTGTGATTGTGAAATAACATAACATTTTGGCTTTTTTTTTTTTTTTTAAAGAACCATTTTAAAGTCTTTGAGGTCTTCATTATATTGTCCTTGAAGAGCACAAATTCAAAATTCAGTTATGTAAATTAATAAAACAATCTTTAATATGACCTTTCACAGTTTTTCCTCAAAAAATTGTTTTTGTGAAAAGTTTCAGAAGTCTTTTTAACCTGCTATACAGCAGCATTTCAACAAAATTCAGACTACATCTGAACACACCCTGATAATATAATGATATATCTTTGCTCGATTGTCATTTTTACTGAATACAGCATGACTGCATAATAATGTAATTCCATGCAACCTTTAATAATACCTAGAAGCTGACAGGAGAGAGCTGAGACTCAGGTCTCTGGAAATTGTGACCCTGTTCTACCTTGGACACGAATATCGATCCTTATCCCTCCTCAGTCCTGACGTGTAGGATGACTCAGATCTGAAGATGCAGTTCCCTGGTATTGTCGGTTGGTTTGTGTTTCACTTTCAACTGTGGCAGTGCCTTTTCTCTCTCTCTAAATAGTGCAACATGTTTGTTTCGCTTGACAGGGGTAATGGTCAGTGCTCCAGGAACATTTTGAAATCATCATTTTTTTCACAGGTCTCAAACCTCAGTCAACTAAGGTGATAGCCAGTGATTACCCACAGTAACAGAAAGAGATCCTCAGTTGTAGTCAGCACCTGATCGTGGGACACATCAGCTGTGGTCAGTATAGATGTGCAGTTGATCCAATTTATTACTTTCAAAGTAATAAATTCTAATGTTTAAAAAAAAATCTGCAAAAATCCCCTTTAGTCCCCTTTAGGCATCCTTTGGAAGATGTTTGTCCATTCCAAACAGATTTTTTTTTTTCATTGAGGGAAAAGTCTTAAGCCATAGAAAAAATGGATGGATAAATATCAGCCACTGCCATTGATGAATGCAATCTTATTGGTTGATAGTCTGATGGCAGTCAACAAAGCCAATATTGGCCAAGACCAATATACAACCAATGAACTGATGCATCCCTGCTTTTTAGTCAGCAATGAATGCTAACTTTATGTTATACCTTTTGTGTGACTACATATGACTACATAACAGTTTAATAACCTTGGTGTGTCAGTGTTGACAATTGTGCCCATCTTATTTTACTTTAACAAAAACATGTCCTGTTCACCGGGAAATCTCTTGGTGGGAGGCTTTTTAAAATATTTTTCAGTGCTCTC
Organism: Myripristis jacobus; assembly: GCA_900302555.1. NCBI lineage: Eukaryota > Metazoa > Chordata > Actinopteri > Holocentriformes > Holocentridae > Myripristis > Myripristis jacobus. The sequence continues at coordinate 11,606 of OMLB01018595.1, read as the reverse complement.
CAGAGAATCTGTCATGAATCAAGGCTGAACTCAAATGCAGACACCAGACAAGCATGTAAGGTGATAAAGGCTTTTCATTGTTCAGACAGGCAGGGAGGGAGAGATGGTGGTTGGCTGGTGTTTGAGCAGAGGTTAGAGGGCTGGATCCGGGTGGAGGCTTGGCAGAGGTCAGGAGTGAGAGGGGAATCCAGGGCGAAGGAGAGAACAGAGGGAATCCAGAGGATGGGTGCTGGCTGCTGGGCTGGCGAGGCAGGCTGACGGGCAGGTGAATGAGGATGGCACAACAACCTGGCGGGGACTGGCTGTTGGTGCAGGGTTCTCATAGGGAGGTGGTGATGGCTTGATGGCAGGCAGGTGTGCTCATTCAGGATGATGGGCAGGTGTGCAGGGAGGGAGGCAGAGGACAGGTAGGGAAGGGGGAAGAGACAGAGACCGGCCAAACCACAACACACCGAGCATACATCACTCATACTAAATGGCGGAAAATAACAAAAACACGCTCTCAACAGGTAGGCAGGTGTCACAGAGGAGGGGTCGTGACTGAATCAAACTGGAAATAGATTCAACTGAGTGGAACCAGAAATAACAACCAAAACTAATCTTGCAGTAGCTGAAACGAACAATCTAAATAATTGGTGGTTGCTGGTTATAACTGTGTTAAACTACTTGAAGCTACATAAAGAAACTTGTTTAAAACAGCCTATGGTATAATTTAAAGAGACAGTTTTTAAAAAAAAAATAATTTTTTTGATATTATTCCACTTAACCCCCTTAAAATTCTTAAAAATCAGCATCTTAAGTAGTAGCATTATTTTTCAGAGTGTTAGCTGGGGGGAAGTCCAGCTCAGTGGCAGGAGGCTAACAGTTAGCAATTGGAGCATCCAGCCAGTATCCAGCACTCAGTAACAATGAGAGGAAGATAGCACCACTACTGTCCTACATAATAGCTGGGGGGGAAGTGAAATAATTTTTTTTTTTTTTCAAAATGGGTGACTGTGTCCCTTTAACACTAACTCTTCTGTTGAAGTGCTATACTTGGTGAGGGCAGTGGACGCATTACAAGCCGTCTGATTATATCCCTCCCTGATAAATATTCAACATGCGTCCCACAGCAACCACTGGCTGTGGTGCGGCTTGCGAGTCAGGCTGGAACAAGACTGAATCTTGTGTCTAGAGCCTGTGTGGGACGTCAAGGTGAGCGTCCACTCTGCTCAGCTGTGTGTGAAGAGTTCAGCCATTGCATTGACCACACAGGTTAAATCCTTGAACAAACACAACATGCCATTGTTTTATGGCTGCAGCATGACATCAAACAGAAAATATCTACATGTTGTATGCATCATTTTATACACATTTCCCTGTAATTCATCAGGACATGTTTGATATCTCTGGAAACCTTGGGATCGCCAATAGAGTTTAAAATAAATTTCTGAGGGTGTGAACCTGCCACACAGCAATGATGAATCCAGTGATATGACCAGCAGGGATTTAAGGAAGTAGCCTGGCAGAGGAACCAATATATTGTCTAGTAACATTACATGGGAAACACTGTACAACAAATGTATAGAAATGTACTCCATCTGCAAGAATATATGGTTTCACCTTCAGGGGGCAATAGCAAGAGTTAAAAACTGGGCTAAACAGAGTCAAATGACCAGTGGTCAGCGGTTTTCTAAAAAAAACAACAAAAAAAAAAGCTCTCTAAATGCCTTTTTTTCTCTGTGTATTGGTGAAAATGACCAGATGCTGGATAAGAAGAGACCAATTTCTGTATTCTTAGATGCATGAAATCTTGAACCATTTCCCCGCTAGCTATGCGCATACCCTCAGTGCTAGTGGAAATCTTATGAACTTGTCAAAATTTTACAAACATCAGTTTCCAAGCGGTCAAATGTAGTGATCATTTTATATACTTAAGTGCCATTGACCACCGTATAGTCTGCTTTGTTTAGGAAGTGCTCAGCACTGCCCCTGATGGACAACAGACTGTACTGCACTCTTTTATTCTGTGTTGGCATCCAGTGGCCATGGATTGTCTTTCTCTTTCTACAGGCTCTACAGACTGGTTCTAAGCTGACTTTTTTAAAAGGAGGCCAGTATGTGTCTCCCTCGCCTAGCCCTTCTAACGCTCAAGAGGAAGAACAACAACTCTGAAACTGGAGTCTCCATTGTGATGTTTCCAGTCAAAAGTAGCTCATAAGGAGGAGGGGAGCAGGCGAACTGTTTGGAATTAAACCCACCAGGGGATGATGGCGGTGGGGGGGTGGAGGGTTTGTGCCACAGCAGTGTGATGATCGAATGTTTAAAATGAAACAGGCCTGTCATCTGAGACGGCACGTGTGTTTCAGCGGTGGAACGCTTATTCCTGTGCACTGTTGTTCATAATAATAAGGATAACAATAATAATAATCCCGTCGATTCATTTGCATTGTTTTTCTGCAGCTCTCACTGTCTCAGCTGGCAGCTACTTCACGCTACCCGACCATCAGCCACTCCAGCTCCGCGTTGCTGTGGCAACAGCCGTTTTCCTCTCTGCTCCATCCTTCCCCGTTGGCATCGGCCCACCAGCTGTCACATGTCGTAAGATTTCCACCCCTGTACCTTCACCCACACAACACACACACACACGCACACACGCACACATGCACACACACACACACACACACACACACACACACACACACAACACACACACACACATACTGTACATGCCGAGGATAATACACAAGTGGAAACAGTGGAAGATATAGATGTGTGTATGTGTATACAAAGACAGAAATGTGAATAGATGCACACACACACACTCACACACACAAACATAAACCAAGCAAAACATGGTAAGTAAGTGGTCATATATTCTCAAGGATTTACAGACAGTCATTGACTGTTCAGAGACACACTCACAGTCAGCCTCTTACCCATGGACACACATACACACACACACACACACACACACACACACACACACACAACCTCAAAAGTGAACTTCAACCCTGCACGCTCATTGTCTTTGGAGCTGCAGGAGGTGTTGTAGCAGCTCCTTTTCATCTTCATAATCAAAAGAAACATTATTCTTTGACTTGGCTTTTCAAATCTTTGTACAAAGGCTGCTTCAATTTTCTTCAGGTATCCAGTATTCTCTGTAACCCTGTGTTTTGCCTTCTAGGAGAGCGTTTAATCATCTTGTTGAGGGGTGTTTTTATTAACCATTTTTTGGCCCTTTTTTCACATTTAGATGTCTCGTTTCAGTATCAATCCCGGTTGTAAAGTTCAAGATAACATGCGGATCACAGCCCCAGCCATTTATCAGTTGGTGAAATAGTAGTTGCAACTAAATGCTAAAGTTTGTTTTGAGCTTGCCACAGACGACAATGAAGAGATCACAAAAAGATTTTAGCAAGGTTTTTGAAAAACAATTTTTTCTTTTCTGACTGAAACCCTACTCATTTGCTACTCCAAGGAGGTCACAAGCAATGCAAATTAGCAAATGCTGTGTCATCCTGTTCTGTGTGTAACATGATTGAAACCAAGTTATTTTTACAGCACAGCACATATAGTACAGTGATAATAGAGATATTAAAAAGGAGACTTATGTATATATTTTCCTATTCGTGTTGCGCTTGTGAACAAGCTTTTTGCATCTTGAACAAAATCCTTTTGTCGGAGCCAGGGGATAATAGAAGTGAGGAAGTCAGCTATACTGTGCTGGTTTTAATAGCTCTGCTGAATAATTTCCTGAAATGACGCGAGGGTAACCTGCTCCCTGCAGTTGTGGGTGTTTGCTGCTGAGAGGCAGCAGGCGTAGTCATTTTGCCATAGAAAGCTGCCTTGTGTTTGCTAATTTAGACCATTTGCACCCACAAGGATGCATACATTTGGGAACCAGCATGCTCCACAAAAGAAACAATGTAGAAACTAGATGGAATGAAGTTATTCTGCTTTAATCTTGGGATTTTCCCCCCAAACCTTTTTCATGCTTCTTTGAATCTGTTTGCACCTACACATACAGTCTGTGTTCTGATATGTCTCTTTGATTTAGACACAGCATCACAACAGCAGGAGCAAGGAGTTAAGCACTCCTAATTCTAAACATGGCCACAGTGGAAACCTTATCTAAAGGGATCTGTTGGTCAGTCAGTGTGACACATTTAATCCAAAGCAGCTCACATCTTCTCAAAGTGGCTGACAAATTTGCCCATCAGTCGTACTCACTTATGACACAGTGGTGTGGTTGTTTTGGAGCTGGGCAACATGGAAAAAAATGCAATATACCTCAATATTATATCAATACGGTGGTGATATTACGGAACAAACTCTTGGTACTTTCACAAAATATTTACAGAGTGAAATTTTTGATATAATCATCAGTCATGCCTATGCGAGTGCGTAAAGGCAAACGATAGAACAGTTCAGAAAATTACATCACTTTACTGTAGTGCAGCCTTCAAAACGCGGAAAAGACAACAGTTATGTCATATCATGATATTATTATTTAAAGCAAACATTTATTGTGTGGCATTTTGTTTTCAGTTATTTTTGGTCACTTTTGATATCAGAGTGGGTATTGGGGCCTTTTCAGTGCTGTCCAGGCCAAACCTCCTACTTGCACACCTCAGCTGCATGCAGAGGAGTCTACACATGTTCCAAAAGCATAGCAGTAGCTATAAATTTTTTTCTCTCTAAAATTTTAATGCTCCAAATCCAGATATCTTAGGCTGTGAATCATAGTTTAACAGTAATCCATGAATTGCTGATTAGGCTTAGTGGAGATCACAATAAAAACAGAAACACAATATGGTTGGAAAGAGGTGCAATTCAATTTGCTATTGAAACACTGACTAGGTCATGGAGCAGAAAAACTGTCAGAACAGCTTTATCTGATAGAGATGTCTGTAGCTGCATCTGCTCATGTTTAAACGTTGCCTTTATCAGGATTTGGAGGATTTATTTCCACATGTATAGCACATTTAATTCCACATTTGGCAACGCTCTGTCATATTAGATTCCTCAGTCAGATAGTGGGTTTCAGGCCTAGAGCCATGGCCACAATATAGACTGGTATTTTTACTTCTTCGCACATTTCCCATATGACATTATAACCTTAGATATGATCATTGTTCATAATATAAAATGGATTTGGTTGTAAAGTTATAGTACATTTATAGTAGTGTTAGTTTGACACACTATCATTTTAGAGTATCACAGTTTAACTTATTTTATTATGAAGCAATTTGTAGTTTGTTCCCCAAAAATGAGAGTTGCACAACACAGACCTGCTATATCCACTAAACAAAAAGCCAGAAATATCAGCACCTGGCCAAGTAAACACTGAGTCATTGGTATTGATCAACTACCCTGTCAATCCCCTGCAGATGCTTTATATTATGGGCATTTTATGCTGTGCATAAAATGCATTTTTGTGCATTGTGCATTTTTCCTGCTGTGCAGCAGGAAAAAAATCTTACCTAATGTACATTTAAATGCTTAAAAGTAGCAGTATTTCAGCGTTGTTTGTTTCAGCGTCATCTAAGACGACTTCAGTTAAATCCAGTCAGTTCTAAGCAGGTTCATTGTTCTGCACTGAGGTAGCTGACTGGAATATAAAACAGCAGATCAGGAGTTAACGCAAAATTGAACTTTGGTAGAGAGTTGGGTTGTCTAGTTCCCTGGGTGTGATAGGAGTCCACATGGTGGCGAAATCTCCTCATTAGTTGCTCTGCGCCCCCCTGGACTGCTAATCCACAACATTGTATTTCTGTTTTTCCATTCACTTCCATAGTGCAGCAAAAACAGCTCCCATAATAATATTTTTAGCACACAAACCAATACCAATAAAGCTGATTATGTCAATGTAAAAAACAAGTCCCAGTACCCATTTTTTAAGGAAATTAAGTAGCCCTTTTCTTGCTATTTGGGAAATATGGAAAATAGGTATGGCACGTAGTGTCTGTAAGAAACTTCTGCATAGTAGCCTTGCACCTGGAAGAAATGAGCTAATACTTTCACAAATAATTGTCATCACACACGCAAAAAAGGGTACCGTGACTTGTTGTTTTTTATATTGGCATAATCCGCTTTGTTTGCATTCTTTTATGCACTAAAAGTGTTATTTTGGGACCTGCTTTACCACTATATTGGGGTGAATGGAGATTCACAAATCCAGTATTGTGGATTAGCAGCGCAGGGGAGCACAGACAACTAATGAGCATATTTCACCACCATGTGGACTCATATGAAGTCCAGGGAACTGTACAGCCTCCATCACACACTCTACAACCCTTAACCAAAGTTCTGCTTTAATCTGCAGAATTTAGTAGTTCCAGTAATGTTGGTGGCAGAGTAACATAGTTTTTTCACTACAAGGTTGTGTTGTGCAGTGCCACGGAATTCACATGAATTCTATTACCCCTGCCTGCTTGGGATCCAGGTCCCAATCATGAAATATTTCATCCCAGTTTGATATCTGGCATTGGCCCGTTTAGAACGGGGCTGAGTGGGTGGGCTGTTGTGCTGTCACTAAGCACAGAGTAACATCATCAATATTTAACAGTTTTTCAGAGACGGGCCAGCTTTGATATATTGTTAAAACAGGCAAAACAAACGTACTTAAATACATACATAAATAGAGCAGCTGACAGCTGATACCAGCGTCCCGGCAGCGCTGTCTTAGCAACGCCATAGCAACAAAGAGCTGCACTCATCTCATGTGTTGTGGAAACGCATTCAGGCCTAACTGGGCTTTACTGTGCTCACATGGCATGGCCTCTCACAGCACAGACCTGACAGTGACAATTAAATAACACTGTTAAACTCTGCAAAGGAGTTCAGTCTTTATCTTTCCTTTAATTCTGAAATCTGTAGGCATTTTTGCTTTGTTGCATTGCCTTATTTTATAGTTGTTACAGCGAACTGCTTAGAAATCAGTACGGTATCAACAAAACACTGATATCACAGCGAGTCATGATTAGTTACGGTATGATATACCCTGTAACATGTACCAGTCATGTTGTTCGCTGAAGTTTCCAGCACAATGTAAACCTATTACTTTCAGTCCTTTAAACATGCTAGTGCCTCTACACATTGCCTTGGCATCATGACTCACCAGATGATCATATCACAGTTTATTTCATCACAAGAACCTTGTATGTTGTAGCCATGTTCCAGCATGACTTTGGCTGAGGCTATTACCCGTTTGTTTGATGGAAGGCCATGCAATGTAATGCACAGCCTTGCATCTGCACTGATAGGCCACTGCCAGCTGAACCAAGCCCACACATCAAAGAGCAAGGGAAACACTACCAAATGATATTTTGAGCTCTTCTCAACTAATTATCTGTGCAAATACCCCCCAGCCGTGCATATGTCAGCGACAACAAAGAGGGGATTAAGGTTTGCCAAAAAAAAAGTTAAATTGATCCATAATCAGATTATTATTGTCATTATTATCCTTTCCTTTTCTTTGCTTTTACCCCCTTTCCTAAGTTGCCTGTTTTGTGAGGAAAGCTGTTTTTCCTTTATGTAAGAGCTCTGTACATAGAAACAAAAACCTTTGACAAGCAGTAATTATTGATACTGTTTTACAGCATAACCTGAATAACAGAATTATGGGTGAAACACAAGGATGCCCCAAAACACAAACATGAAGTCATGTCTTGCATCACTTAGGATGAACATTGTGGAAATAACTCAATCCTGCTGCAATAAACAAAATCAAAATGAGAAACAGGCTGTGAATGAGATGCTGATTTTGAAAGTTATTATAGTTCATTGTCTGTCATTCGTTCAAGGCAGGGCAACTGTATAGTTTCAGAAAATCACATGTCCTTCACATTGCAAAATGAAATATTTCAAATGCTAGTTCAAGTTCATTTTTAAGCACCCTGGTATCAAACTATCAAAAGCGGACGGCCTTCACCCTGCTGGGCTAGGATCCCTTACTTTAGTCTTGGAACAGTGGTAGCAGCTTGAGACAGGCATGACACATAGCCTTAAAGCAAGCAGCCTGCTAGGCATATACTTAATGAGGGTTTGATGTCTGGCAGTTCAGATAGCATAGCATATCAGATTTAGATTGGGTCCCTCCCCTGCTGCTCTGTTAATTATACTCCTAGTACAGTTAAGCTCAATCAGAATAATCTAACGTTCAGTTACTCAACCAACAGCAGCCATAACCAGGGTCAAGACTTGTGATGTCCTAAAAAAAAAAGCCAAAACAAAACAAAACAAAACATTAACATGGAACACAAATGCAGACTATCTAATATGTACTTATGTTTAGACCCTTCCTTCATTTTTTATCCCTCCATTCCTCCTTTCAAGCTACTTCTACATTTAAGCTGTGCCCATAAAGTTAATTTTTGCTTTAATGTCAGCAATATGTCACTTACCCCGTAAACTATAATTGAAATAAATAATGTTCATGCTGTTTACAAAACAACTGAAGTTTGCCATTGTTTGGTCCTACAGCTGGCAGCACATACAGGGACAATGATCTTTTTGGTAAGAAGAGGCTCATTTATCTCACACTTCCATCTTACAATGTGCAGTTTTAAAGTTATTGGCACTTCTTGTTGTTCTCCTTGTAAACACACTTGGTTTTGTTTGCATTCAAAATTTGTCACCAAAATATATTGTGTGTCCTTGAGGTGGAATAAACACACTGAATGCATTTCCAACCTCAAAAAACATTTGCAAAGCCTTATTTTGGAATATTTTGAAAGTTGCATAACAACAAACATAAAGTTCCTATTCCATGCAGTAGCAAATATTACTCAAAAACCCTCCCTCTTTCAGATTCCTACACTGTGCTTTGGTTACTGCGAACAATTTTGTAACATTTTTAATCACACAATTAGAGATGTGATTATTAGTATGCCTCACAACGTACTGGCCCTGATATTAAGACCCCCACTGCTGAAAGTCATTAAATCTTCACACTCTGTTGGCATTGTGCCCTCCACCTTTAAAGCAGCCATGATTAAACCTTTGCCTAAAAACTCTGTCAGTAATAATTGTAGACCAATTTCAAGTCGTTCCTTTCTTTCTGAAGTTCTGAAAAGAATAGCAGCTCTCCAATTAGATCTCCAGTAACGGCTGTTTGAACTGTTTCAATCTGGGCCCAGTTTATTTCATACAGCACTGAGGCTGCACTCACCAAGGTGGTGAATAAACTACTGCTCCAATTCTGATTCTTCGTTTTAGTTCTGCTTGATTTGAGCTCAGCCTTTGATACAACAGTCTATCACAATTTTAATGATAGTCAAAATTGCCTTGCAAGCTACATTAGTATTCAAGGCTCTGCGTTTTTCAGGTTTAAGTCTCATCTATCAGATGGAACACACAGTGTACCTCACAACATCAGCTTTAAATGCTCCAAAGTTTTCTAAAAAGGAATTGCTACTCAAGTAGAAGTTTTGTTGCTTTACTGACATTTTACTTAAATAGAGGTACATGTAAGTTACTTTTACAAAGTAAAAGTTGTTAGATGACGCCCTTTTCATTGAGGCACTCTACAGGTGTACAAAGTTTGTTTTAAATTCTTTTAATTGGAAATTTGGAAATTCCAAAGAAAAAATCTTCCAACAAAGGAAAGCCAGATTGTTCGTCTCAAGTCAATTTTTCAATTTATGATAGTCAAGGTTCAATATTTATAGAGAACAAACCAAATTTGTGCTGTGTAATGGATGGGATTTAAAATTTACATAAGGTACAATTAAAAAAGTAAAAGTAAAAAGACTAACTTTAAAAAATAATCAAGAACATGCAGATACACAAACAAGCTACTCAGTTACACTAACATGAGTAAATGTAATTAGCTACTTTCATCCCTGTATTTGACTAACCATAACTGTTAACTGGACCGGGGCTCACAGTTTCTTCTTTTGTTTCTTCTGTAGACAGCATTAATATAGGAACCAGGCAGTGGGAGCTCAAACTAGCCTGCTGTTTAGTCTGTCTGCATCATTTCCCAGCCTGTCTGTCTGCTCTCTGTATGAGTGTATACGTCGCTGAATCGGCCTCCTCTCAGTGTGTAGGTTGTGCTTAGCACAGCTGTGTGGTTGCAGCTCTCTGTTTCTCTTTGCCCACATTCAGGCACCTTTCACACACAGTGCCTTTACCTGGCAGTCAACAGCAGCAGCTGACTTAAAACCCATCTTGCAATGATTTCACTTGGCAGTGGACAGGGGTGCTGGCACTGCCCTAGCTGCCAAACTCCCACCAATCCACGTTGTCATATTTCTCTCAGTCTTATTTGCTTTGTTGTCTGGTTATATTGTTTCATCCCGTCGCCTATTACACGCTTAGCCATCCTGGTGGGGGATCCCTTTTTGGTTTGGCTCACTAAAGGTTTCTTCCATTGTTTTTCTAATATTTTATTGGAATTTTTTGTCTGTCCTCACTTTGGTTTAAGGTTGTTGCTGTTGGGTAGGCTAAACTACAGCTATCAACATGCTATCCTGTCTCTTCTGCTTTTTGTTACCTTGTGTTTTACAAGGAATATGTAAAGAAGAAAAAGACAATATGTCACAGCGACAGCGTTCCAAATTTGCACTGGTGCCTGGTTTTGATATTGACGTCATTGACACGGGTCTGGAAAATCCCACTATAACCCACTAGACCTACATTGTTTGACTCTTCATGCTGCATAAAGTCCAGCATGAAGCTCAGCTTTTGCTAAATAATGCTAATGTTAGCCACATACAAGATAAAAATGTACAATATCATACATCAGATATAATTAGGACCCCTGGCTGGGGCGCTAAACTGTTAAATACGGCATTAACAGAGGGGCAGCAAAGCCATCTAAACAATACAAACTGCACCAACATTTTTCCACATTCAGCACCAATTTGGACTTGCGCTACTCAGTGACATACTGTCCTTGGTGTTATAGGTTTGTGCTATGTATCATCATCATTTTGTTTTGTGATAGACTCTCTATTACGTAGATTTGGAGGGGCTTGTTATTTGTCAAGTACTTTAAAATGCACTTTTGATGAAGAGAACAAACTAGCATAATTAATCAAACATAGAGGATCTGATGTGACTGTACCTTGTGCTATTTTGCACTGGGACCTACTGTATGTAAAAAGCTGGCTCGGGTGTCAGGGGAAAAAAAGATGTGAGCAGGTATGTCACTGTCATCACAGATGACACCTTGAATTAGACCCACAGCACCTGCAGAAAGACCAACAGGGAGCCTCAGAGGACACAAGCATAGCCCACACTCTATATTCTGTATTCCGAAGTATTTTTTTCCTCCACTACCAACTAAACTTATTCCTCCCTACACCCAGCTACACTGTTCCTGCTTAGCTTGAGAAATTGCACTGGCACACATTGCCACTTCCTCCTGGCAATCTACTGGCTCCAAGTCAACAAGTCAAGTTTAGTATTTATGGAATACTTTTAACAAACAGGTTTGTCACAGAGATCTTTACAGAAAGGAAGGGACACAAAAAGAGATAAAAACAAGTACAGTGAGATAGCAGCAGTAGAATAAGTACAACAGAAATGCTGAGAAATAGGACCAAGGCTTGTGTATCTGTGTGTGTGTGTGTGTGCGTGTGTGTGTGTGTGTGTGTGTGGGTGGGTGTGTGTGTGTG
>OMLB01018594.1:0-10315 GCA_900302555.1 Myripristis jacobus | reverse complement strand
AGGCTTGTCACGCCTATGTATATCTATGAGCATTATGCATATGTTTTGCTTATTAAATTGCGAGCAGCTGCCAGACAAAGGTAACAGCACTGATATGAGATTTACCAGTTTCATCCATACGACATGTGTGTATAACTGGAGGGAGTAAAAAAAAAATAATTATTGAATTAATTCATACATACAAAAGGAGAGAGAGAGAGAAAGAGAGAGAGAGAGAGAGAGAGAGAGACCATTGTGCGTGCCGTCATTATAAGGTCTACTATTCCCATAATAATTTCCCTGAGGGCGCGCTCTCCTCACACATTCCTACGGTGGCTCCTCCCTCCCTACGCTGCTGGGACTGTCACGTGGTGCAGAATCCACCAATCCGCGACCAGTACTGCCAGAGCAGCAGCGTCCCCAGGACCTAGTGCAAGTCTCCAGCGCTGGGTCCGACAAGTCTGGGAACAACGACGGAGGGGGTTGTTTTGATTAAAGTTGATGGACCTTTTCGGGGTTCCGCAGCCGTGTTGTACTTTTTGAAATCCAAGATGTTTGATGCGCTTTCAACTCTTCGACCGTCGACTGTTCTTCACACACGCGGAGGAAGGATATACCTGGGAAACGAGCGAAGTTTAAGATGAGGAGCAACTTTTCCAACTGCCATACTAGTTGAGCGGCTGACCTGTGCTAAGCTAACTCGCTAGCCAAAAGTCTGGAATGCGATAAAAAATTTGGGGGAAAAGTCCAAACGCGAGCTGTCGAGCTGGGGTTTTCGAGAATCGTGACCAAGTGAGATTTCCGGGCAAGTTTTGAGGAGGAAAGTGCCGGTTTGAATCCCACCATATTTTGGTCTGAATGGACATTGCAGGTGCACCTCTTGCGGCACCTGCGAAACTTCATCGCTCCATCGGTAGAGAGCTAACTCTGGAGCTAACTTTAGCTTGAAACTTTAGCAGCAACGGAGTCTACAGCGTGGGATTATGTCCGTTTTATAGTTGAGATAATGTATATTAAGTAAAACATTATTGAACCGTTTTCCAGCAGTATGTCGGCACTTGTCAGCGCATGCAAGTGGTGACATTAGCTAACAAATGTATAGGCTAACCTTAGCAAGCAACTTTGCTAGCTAGTTATTGACCCACAAAGACACTTGTACCAGAGTGGCGACGTGGATTCAAAGTTGTAGACTCTCTCCCTCACAGGACTTTGGACACTCTTTGACCTCGGCTTGGGCTACACAGGGAATTGAGCACTGTTCTCCTTGGCGAGTCCTGTAGATGTGACAGGATGAGGATTTCGATAAGTTACCTTGTACCGTTTTAAAGTTTGATTTTGTTAGCTCTGCACCCTATGGTGCGGCTACGGCCACCGAGAAATGGATGTCTCGCAGGCCGCTTTCCCAAACGGTGAAGGGCGGCCGGGCGGCGGTGGCACCCGGGAGCATGGCTGGACAGACTCTCCCACGGCCAGGGCGTGGGCTCACTCTGCCCCGCTGTGCTCGACTCGGTCCCTCTGGACAGCTGCATACGACTATGAGGCCAGCGGCGAGGACGAGCTCAGCCTCCGGCGAGGAGACGTGGTGGAAGTCCTCTCCAAGGACGCTGCGATCTCCGGGGACGAGGGATGGTGGACGGGTAAAATCAACCACCGGGTCGGGATTTTCCCCTCCAACTATGTCACCTACCAACCCGCTATTTACCGTCGGGAGCGCGTCCCGAGCTCGCCGGTGAAGATTGTTTTCAGTGAACTCGTACTAGAGGAGATAATAGGCGTGGGTGGATTTGGTAAAGTGTACCGGGGCACATGGAAAGATCAAGAGGTCGCTGTGAAAGCGGCCCGGCAAGACCCGGACGAAGATATAACAGCCACCGCTGACAGTGTTAAACAAGAAGCGAAACTTTTCTCCATGCTACAACACCCCAACATTATCAAACTGGAAGGAGTGTGTTTGGAGGAGCCCAACTTATGCCTGGTGATGGAGTATGCCCGAGGCGGCACCCTGAACCGGGTGTTGACCGGAAGACGAATCCCGCCGCACATCCTGGTCAACTGGGCCGTGCAGATCGCACGCGGGATGCACTATCTACACGAGGAGGCCGTGGTACCCATTATCCATCGCGACCTGAAGTCTAGCAACAGTAAGCAAAGAATGAAAGATGTGTGTGTGTGTGGGTGGGTGAGAGAGAGAGGCGATCTTAAAGGGGACCAGAGCAGTCATCATCCACTTGTTGCTCATGCAACACATTGCTATGAATCCATCCACTCATGTTTTTGAGGTGCTTGTTTTATTATTCAAACTACTATAGAAATGTTAACCAACTTCTGTAACCCTGACAGAAACAGTGGCTCAGTCTCACCTGGCCAAAGACAGGTGTTTTTTCCATCTCGTGCCTGATCAGGGCAGCTCCACAAAGCTGTTAGACTGGCAGCTAGTTATCTGTGTAATGCTGCATTGGCAATATTTGAGAAGACCGTCTTGTCAACACAGCTTAAAGTAGGGTTGTAAGTAAATTCACAGTCACATGTATTGTGCAACATGATTACTTGGTTCTGAGAGAGAGTAAAAAGATAGGAAGAGGTTTGTGTCAGTGAGCTGGAGTTTAAGAGGTGTGAGAGGTCTGTAGTTGTATGAACTGGCAAGAGAGACCCTCAAGAGGATGTGAAATAAGGCCAGAGTTTGCTCAGCTGGGCTGCCCCCATCTTATAACACACACACACCTTTCCAGCTCCTCTCCACCCCATCCTGAAATGCTGTTCAAACAAAGTCAGTGATTTGCCAAACACATACAAGCACAGCACACTCAGCCCACACTATCAGGCCATGTGCCTTGACCAACCACATGCTATCAAGTGCTGACACAGGAGTTCACAGGATAGAAAGGAAAGTCAGGCAAGAGTAGAAACCTGACCTAGAGAGAAAATTAGAGAAAACCACTCAGTTTTGGGCTGTGTGGTGCAGGGCACTAAGGAATGAGAACACAGTCAAGGAATGACTCAGTAATTTCTCAAACCTCCAGTTTATATTTGGAAAAACAAAACCGGTTTAGAAGTACTTAGTATCAGTTTGTCCCATGTTTTAGTGCCTTGGTACCTTAGTTAAATTGAACATGGCCTAGTGATATAGGTGTGCAACTGTGCCATTTCTTCCAGCAACTGACTGTGACGTCCTTTTTGCAGACTTTAGCTCCTAGTTCCCAGACTGAATAATGAATGGACTGGACTTGTTGAGAAACCAAGTGTGAGTCATATGCCCGCTGTCACAGGCTATCCACTTTGACTGAGTTGTGTGTGCGTGTGTGAGAGAATGTGCGTGAGTGCAATTTGACTCCCAACACAGCATCTCTTCCTCTGTGACCAGAGAGACTTCTGTGAACCTGGGGCTATGTGGTGAGCAGCTCTGGTGTTAGGCTGTATGTTTATCTCTAGTTATGTGAATGAATGTGTGAACACAGGACATTCCAAATGCTCACACACACACACACACACGCCTCAGTCCTGGCCTAATTACAAGATTAAGACATTTTGGATTTCAGTGATATAAAGATTGCCTCTTGGCGGCTCCTGCATGGATTGACCATCAAAAAGCATATTTTAATTTATGTCCAAATTTGTATTATGCTGCATACATCACCAGTACGAATGGCTGTAATTACATTTATTACACAGCAAGGTGGTTGCAGCTATGGGAAAACTACACATTGCTTCAGTACTCACCTTAGCTATCAGTGGTTGTTGAAATTACACCTGATATTTATATAATTTCTCATTCAGTTTATTCAGTCTACACAAGAAAACAGGATGACAACAGCAGGCAATTGTAGTTTCACCTACCACTGGTCAGCGTGCATGCAGTTGACTCATTTTAGAGTAAAAAAGCACATTTTTAAAGCATTACCATTAACTAGCATTAGTATTTCACCAAATTGGCACATTTGTTAGGAATGTGTTTATCATCACAAAGAGCCAGGAAATTGATATTCCATATCAAAGTCTCCTATTGTCCTTAAACACTGCCATACTTTTATCAGTACTGTAGCAAGTGTGAAGGCTAAATTCATTGTGGTGAAGTGGTTTACTTTGTGATTATGCTTCAGTCAGTTCTCACAGAGGAACACTGGAACAACTGTAGTAAATGAAATGTTATCTCAAATAGCCAAGGCCTACATGTAGCTTCTCTTACAGACAAACAATAGACTATACATGAAATTAGTCTTGTCTTGCTTATTCCACTGTCTATATTTTTCTATTTTAAACCACTCAGCCATCAAAACATGCTAAACAACCTCTGGCACATTGAAGCAATGTTTGCATCCCTAAATTTAACAACACACAACTATTTGAACATGCAGTAATAGTTCCTCAATGAGACTAGTTGTGAGTAGTCCTGTTGTGGGGCAAAACAATAGGGAAACTGAATGACCTATATTTCTTGCTCTAACAGTGCTAAACACATTCTCACATCAAATTTCTTTTTGCTTATTCCAAACTTTGGATTTGGTTCATGTGTAGAGTTCATTTTCAAAACATATAACTTTTTTTGTTGGGGGGTGGGATTATTTAAATTTTATTACTTAAAATGAACAAATTTCTAAGACTGGTATTCATCCAAGGACTTAAGTTACCTGCTGTCCTTGAAAAATATCAGTGTACTTTATGTTTTTGCTGTCACTTTGTCAGCGTAGGTGTCTCTTTCCATGTAATTTTGGAACAAAACATATACACATGAGCCCATTGCATCTGATGCTATGATGGAAGTTACAAGAGAACCTAGCCCTAGAAACAGACTTATTTAAGATGAAGATTCATGTTAATTATGGGGCAGATGGAGAGAAAAGATTTAAATACTGTTTAGGCTGTTTCAGCTAATCGGGTGTTTGGTGAACATACACAAACACCCTCCCCCGTTACAGGCCCAGTGCTGCTAACACAAGTCATTGTGTTTGTTTGCCTTGCCACTTCACTGTGACCAAGAGACAACATAGGCTTTAATTAGAGAGAGAGAGAGTTTAAAACTTCACTTGGGAAAGATAAAACTGGACACTTCAATATAATTTCAGCACTGTAAGGTTGCTCCAGAAGCATTTGTTTTTCTCGCTTTTTGCTTGCCTGTAGAGTTCAGTAGTAAGCTGCTAACCATCTGTTGAATCTGAGCAAGTCCTAACACAATTAAGATGTGGAAGGGATCATCAGTCGCTGTCAGTGCTATAAATAGAGGCAGGTAGTTGATTGTCTATACATATGGCCAATGAAAAAGTTTCACATGCAGCCTCAGCCTAAACATACAACACATAGGGTCAGAAGTCTCTAAATCTGCAGTCAATTTACAGTCTTATCTAAAACAAAGAGAGAATGAAAGAACCTATATGTGTTTGCTTAAAACCAGGGCAGTGAGTTCACAAAAGACTGTCCCGCACACAAACACACACATGGCACCCCGTGGTGCATTGGGTTGTTTTCCCAGTGAAACCTAGAATAATGCAGCTTAGAGAAGTTGTTGCATCTGCTAGTGTGGGCCTGTTGTCAGTCTGTTTGTCTTGGCCTTGTGTGTACAAAGGCCCAATCTAATGGAATAAAAGGAGCAGGAATTATCTTCACGTGGAGTAAAAAAAAAAAAAAAAATGCAGGCAGATGCTGTGATTGTTTTTCAACAGCGTGGCTAATTCTCTGATCTTAAATTGACTAAACTATGTCTGTGCATGCGTTATAACCCCATTTCAGGTTCATTCTGTCAGGATGGTTTTCCAGATTATTTGTTTTTGTCATCTAGGGGCAAATTGGGACACACATACACATACAGGCAGACAAACACCTAAACCCCTCCACTGTCACTCGACAACGCAGCCTGCCATTTATCAGCTTGCAGTGTACACATGCTCCATGCAGACAAACTTACAGCTATTTGATCAATGATTAGCCTGTAAAGTAATATGTTGGAAGTCAGCGAGATTTGTCCAATCTCTTTTGTGTTTTTCTCCCTAATCTGTAAAATCCCAGCCTGCAGGGAGGAATGTTGCTAATGAGGGATAAAAGCTTAACATACGTTTGCACAATGGACTGGTCAAGCAGCGGTTGCTAGGCTACTGCGGCCAGAAGAATGGCTAGGACTCAGAGGGTCTCAAAGCCCTCGTTTTGTTTTGTTCGGTTCATATTTAATCTCCCAGAGAGCTGCGGTACTCTTTTATTGCCACGAACCAAGGGGGTTTCCCTTCTTGCTTCGTTATTTCACTCCTTCCTTACCTTCTCTGCCTTGTGCCTTTACACCCCTTCTTGATCCTTTCTTTTTTTCACATCTCCCTGTCCTTTCATGTTTGGCTTCACTGACACAACTTTAAAACTTTTCTCCTTTCTGTTTCCATCTTAACGTCCTTCCTTTTTTGCTCCTTTCCTTGATCCTTCCCTTTTTCCTCTTTCCCAACACTGCTTCAGTCTTTCTCCTTTAGGCTAGGAGGGGCATTGTTGAGAGAGCTCTTGATAAGAGCAACAAACCACACTGAAACTTGGCCCACAGCCAGCATGCATAACCCACGTTAACTTTGGAGTTTCATGTCTTCATGGAAACGATAGTATGCTAGGAATGTGTGCCTGTGCTCTTGAATGCCACTGTCCTACTGAAACTGACAAAGTTCAGTTTGGAGCGTGTGCAACAGCATTCACCCATCAATCCAAAACTATTATTAGACTACATGACACTGTCTCTCTCATTTCCCTCCCCCTCTTTCTCTCCTTCTCATCCTGTAGATCTGTGAAGGCCTAGCGTAAATAGCGCCCAAGGGGGAAAGTTACCAAAGCTTGACTAGGTGTTGCAGGGCAACTTTTCTCCGGCTTCCCCACAATTACCCCTGGTGACACGCAGACAGTTACTGCCTGTCTTTCTCCAACAAGAGAATGGGCAGAGGGGAGAGAGGAGGAGTGGAGATGCTTTCACTGTGTTTTTTATGACCTCTCCCTGACTGCACCTATTGTTGCAGGGCAGGGTGAAAAGGAAAAGGGCCAACAGCTGAGAAGAGCTGCCTTCCGAATCAACCAATCCCCTCCCTCGTCCCCCAGCACATTCATAGATACTTGCATAGCAAAAGTTACTAACCATACACCTCTAACATTTGTTACAGTTTAATCAGCCTAGTTACGGATGAATTCGAGCTTAAACAGACATGAACTAGGAGAGGAAGCAAACAGACAAAGAGCAAGTGCCCCAGGGAGACGTGACCATGATAGATGGATTTTGCTAGCCATTAGCCCCGATCCTGTTCCCATCAACCAGAAGGCCCAGGGGCACTCTCATTTAAACTGAGAAAGATAGACTGGGAAGGGAATGTGTAGCAGCCTTGTTTCTGCATACTACAGTACGCTCACTTGCTCTCACTCGATTGGACTGGTCTGTTGGTGCAGCAACCAAAGCACACCGCTACCTTAAGTCAGATCCCACAGGCATCTGCAGTCACAGCATTTTGCACAAAGACAAGCTTGCATTACTTCTGGGTTTGACTGCTAAAAACAAGAAAGCCTCAAAATGCTACAAAACACTCAAAATGACTTGAAACTGTTTATCACCGTAAGTATGTTTTACTAAAGGACAGCGTTCTCCTAAATAAAAGTCTCACT
This sequence comes from Myripristis jacobus, assembly GCA_900302555.1. NCBI lineage: Eukaryota > Metazoa > Chordata > Actinopteri > Holocentriformes > Holocentridae > Myripristis > Myripristis jacobus. The sequence continues at coordinate 2,731 of OMLB01018594.1, read as the reverse complement.
AGCAGCAGCCTGAGTAACCTGTGGAAGTTTCTTCCTCATTAGAACTGTTCCCAGATAAAACTGTCGGAATAATTAGGAGGACAAGAGAGCACTGTTGTAAAAAAAAAAAAAAAAAAACTGTTGCTGCTTGAGAGAGATGAAAAAACCTTAAACATATATTTTGTGCTACTTTGCAGACTCACTGCTCACTTATTATTTTTCCCTTTTTTCATAAATATGTCATTTGTTTGTGGAATTTCAACTGCCCCACTTTTTTGGTGAGGAAAACCTGAGGTTCTGCCAGTTGAAGGTAGAGAGAAAAAAAGTAATATTTCTGGAAAGCAGTTTTTTTTTTGTTTTTGTTTTTTAAACCTTGGGGTGAGTAAGCAGTAGGAGGAAATGTGGGACTTGCTTTGAGGGTAGCAGTTCTGCCTCTGATCCTCCCACTGTTCTACCATCAAACTTTGATGGTCTGTCTGAAGATCCTGTGGTGGGGAGGGGAATGAAATGGGGGGTAGGACTGAGGGTGGGGTCTGCCTTAGAGGCATATCCATCTCCTATTGCTTCCCACTGTTGTCCATTCCACGTTATGCCAATGTTTTTTCTTTATGAGACAAAGAAAATGTAGATGTTGTATAGACTAAGGAAAAAGTGTAGATACCAGAGTAAAAAAAAATGGAAGACAGGCCAGAACAGTGTTAAATCTCTTAAAGAGTCAGACTTGGAAGCAAAACAAGACTCAGGATTGACTTGCCACAGAGCAGGGCATCTTGTTCCCACAGACCAGAGGAGATGGTGTGGAACCTGTTTACTTGCATTAGCTCAGGTGTAAAGGCTCCAGCTCTGCTAACTCCTGTTACACATAGGCTGGCCACAAGATTCATGGCCTCCATTAAGGCCTGCTAGCCAGGGTGGGGCTCAGGATGGGGCTTATCTTGTGGTGTGACCCTTGATAGAGGTCAACCAGAGCACCTTTTTTACTTTCTGAATGCTCTTTTAGGTCTACATTACATGAACACAAAATATTGCTCTTTTTGTTGTTTTCTGAGACTTTGCTTGATCGAAATATGAACTGCATTACACGGGGACTTGGCTAATTCTGCATATATATCTCATGACAATAGAATAACATTTATCATTCCATGTCTTTTGTTTTTTGTTTGTTTGTTTGTTTTTTGTCTCACAAATCAGCTTGTTTATATAATGGCAGTTTATTTTTTGTAACGTGGATACTTTAGGTTCAACTGCGCAGCAGAGATGAAACCTGGCAACATAATCTAATTGTTAAACATACGTAATAGCACAGCTTAATTTAAATCTTGTGTTGAATTGTTGCTGTAGACACGCTGTAATGGTCTACACCGGTATGCACATTTGTTTCGAATAGGAAAGTCTGCGTCACACCTTGCCGATCACTAGAACACTGGACAGCAGTGTCACCATTTTATTAACTCTGTGGTAATGAAATGCAGAAAATAAAAGAGGAGAAACTATGGCTGCATTGACTGAGACAAAAAGTTCACTTCAAGGCAATGTTTTGATTTATTTCTCACTGTGAATTTAGTGACACATTGCAGTCTGTAAATTTTGGGGATGAGCTGACAACATCAGAACAGATATGCAAACCTCCTCAGTTCCACCTGGTTGACGGGAGACGAAAATTGGCATCATGTAGTCTCCATTCAGTGGAAACCAACCGGCACAAAACACAGAGGTAGTGCATAGGAAGAGGTCTTGCATTGCCCTACATATAGTTACAGTTTTGGAGAGGTGCAGTGAGCCTCTGCAGGAGCCGCACACGCCCAGAGTGTAGCTATGACGACGTTTTGATACAGATGGTCAGGGTAAGTGGCTCTCCATCTGGTGCATTCATGGCACAATTTTTGCATGGGAAAAAATGTGCCAGGATCAGGAACCATGTACAGATAGCAGATAGATTCCTGCCATCATAAAACCTCCATTTTACATAGTAGAATTTCATATATATATATTTTATAATATGTTTTACTGCTTAATTTAAAATTTGCACTAAGGCTCCAAATTAAAGAAGAAAAATAATCAAAGAATATTAAACACTTTATTTGTCAAGTATATAATTGTAATAAGAAATCTTTCCCATGTGATCATTTATAGATTTATAGATGTTTATTCTTATAATTACAGAAAATGTGCTATATTGTCATACATCATTACTGGGATATGAAATTACCTTTATTGGGTCATATTGGGACGGCCCTATTGAGTTCACAATTGCATGATTTTACAACAGCAAAACACTATCAAAAATTCAGTTTTAAAAGTTCACACTTGGGACCCTATCTTGCGCCAGACTCCCTAAACCCGTTATTTGGGGATTTAGCATTTAGGAAGAGGCGTTCCCCCGCAAAAGTTGCTATCTTGCGCACCTCCCGTTATCCGTAAAACACTTGCGCTACCCGCTATATTATGCATAGGCGTGGTTTGGGCGTTACGCCAGTGAAACCAATCAGTGTGCCAGGTGCCACTGCCTTTAAGGGCAGGATGCGCAATCCTAAATCCTAAAACCAAGACCCGCGATGGAGAGAGGAAGGTCGCGATTTAGTATTATCTCTACCATCTTCTCTGGGGTTCAACTGAGGCTAAAGCAAGGTGGCTTCTTATTCGGGAGGTGGAGCCGCATGTGCACGTCCTCATGTGTCCAAGTGGATGCGCATTGAGGCGCCTGGGCGCGCTCTTGTAGATGCCCAAAAGCGGATAGCGGGTGGTCAGGACT
>OMLB01018593.1:0-11710 GCA_900302555.1 Myripristis jacobus | reverse complement strand
CGACAAAGAAGCCGTTTAACACTTCTTTTAAAGCCGGCCGTGTTGCAGGATGTATTTCTGTCTGCAAACGCACCGACTCTGACAGAACATTACGCCCATGCATGGATGCGCGTCACCCCCAAGACGGTGACAGCAAGGAAACTGTGAAAGTTCATGACAATTCTGAGGGGGAAATTAAAATGTCAGCGGCGAGCACAGAGCCCAGCCACAAGCTAACAGCATGCTAGTCGCTCTGGCAGTGTAAATAGGGGCCAACATGACAAAATGGCTGTGTTTTCTGTGAACGCTCGTGTGTGGGAGGAAAGTATAACAAACGGATAAGCGAGAAGAATCTGAAGTCAATTTAATTACGCTTGCCTTTGGCATTTGTGTATACAGTTGTTGGCCTTGTGCTGTCGTTGTTGACGGGCTTCACACATGGCGATTTCTTATTGTTGGTCTGGCTGGTGGAGGGCTGTCCTGTCTGGCTTCCTGCTGAGCCTTGGCTGCATTTATCCTGTTTCAAACTGGGGCTGTCAGCTGAATTTGGCTCGTCTCCAAACCTGAGGAGAGAGAATACCGTCACCATCAGCCTTAATAATGGCAGCAATAAAAATCAGTCACAGACGGTAAGTCAGACTGGATATATATGTTTTTAAAAGAAGCCAATCCATTGAGGCAACAAAAAGTAGATAATATGCTCCGCTCACCTCTTCTCTGCTGATCGGATCACAAACAGGCGCTTGTTGTTATTGTTGCAGTTTTCCTCTGCTAGTTTCTTGCCAATCGTCGCCTTGGCGCTGCTCTTCTCATCAGGGCCAAGAGCGACCTTTGGCCTCCCAGAGACACTCGGGGGTTCAAGGGGCTTCCTGTTGCCGGCTGGGGTCTCGGCAACGGGCGGAGCAGCCTGGAAAAACCTCTGGCGGGCTGCCTGCGTCTTCTGGGCAGAGGCCGTCCAGGAATGGGAAGCTGCAGCGGGACTGACCGGCTTCCGAACGATATTCAGCGGGGTTGGCGGCACCGAGGAAGCGCTTGGGGCGGGCTGAGGTTGACTGGCACTATTTGGTCGCGCCACCAAACTGGCAGGTCCTTTTTTGATCAAGGTCTCAGAGGAGGAAGATTTGCAACCATTCTGGCTGTTACAGATGAAAGTGCCTGGCTCTTTCCCAGCTTTATAGGTTCCAGTATGGAGCACACTGGAGCACACACTGCATCTGGTGGGGGTTTTAAGATTATTAGCAGTCATTAGCAAATCAGGCCTGGCCGATTAATATTATGACATGGGACTAGATACCTTCTGGGACTTTGGATATCATAATATCATGATATGGAATATATTTTCCTGGTTTTAAAAGCTGTGTTACAGTAAAACCTGAAGAACCTGAACTTTTGCAGAACTGTTTTGAGTCTGCCTTACTAATGATGGTTCATCAAAAATGTCTGGTGTGTAAATATCACATGAAAACAATGATAGTTATCCCTATGATATTGTTGATATCAGAGTATTCAGGTCAAGGACACTGGGATTTTTGATTCTGTCCATATTTCCCAGCCCCAAGCAATGGGAGAACTAATCAAGAGAAATTCAATTCTTACTTGAAGCAGCTTCTGTGATAGAGCTTCCCATCCACAAAGTGCCTCTGAACCAGATGAACCTGGCTCTTGCATGCAACACATTTACTGTTGAGAGTGCCACTTTTATTGGAGCTTTCAACCAGCACCGTCTTCTGCGGAGGGAAGAACAAAAAAACACAAACTCAGGCGATCCTCCGTCTGAAGAGAGATTCTTACATTTACCAAACCAACTGAGATGTGCTATAAAAATCAGCAACAGTTCTCCAACCTCAGATGCCATGATGCTATTTGCTCTGAGATCTATCTACGAACCTGAGTGGCAGTTCTGGCCAACTTGGGTGAAGTCTGAGCTACGAGAGCGGGTGGTAAACGATTCTCAATGGCTGTTTTAGACACAAAGGTTTTGGCAACCACTGGGAGATTCTTCTTCTCTGATGGCTCCTCCTTGGAGCCCTCTGCTGGCCTTTTTACTCCTCCCACTGAGGGGAATAAAAAAATAATATTACCAATCAAACATCACACAGCAGACCAGGAGAGAAAAAACACATACACCAGAAATATTCAAGGAAACTGGTCAAGAGGAGGAAATCTGCCTGTTTATAAGAACGGGGGAGCCGGATAAATCTGCAAAGTTGCTAAAGATAAGTGGGTGAGCCGTGTTCTCACTGGGAGCGCGGCCGTTGAAGTAGTTGTAGTACTGGGAGACGTAGGTGAGGATGCTCAGCCTGTCTGGGATCCTCAAAGCCACCATGTCTTCTGCATCGAGTAAAGCTGGGATCCCCAACTTCTCCTCTGCAATCTGGAACGCCTGGAGAGAGAGAGAGAAAAAGAGGTTTAATCAGCAATTTGTAAACTCCTGCCACATTTAATAGCACCACCAACATGGATCAAATAAGAACATTCAACATTGTTTCACAACACAAAAAAAAAATACAGAATTCAATGGGTACAGTAAAAATTTGCTCCGAAAATTACAGTATGTGTACAAATGTCACACAATACAATTTTCTATAAATAGATAAGCAGCACAGTCAACTGCGTTTTGTGGCTGGGCCTGGGGAGGTCTGAACAAGGGGCTGTATAATGAATAGCACATTTCCTGTGCACTCTCAGGGATAAGGAGGAGGATGGAGGGAGCAGGATACTGGGGCATTGTTTAGGATCAGCCTGGACATGCTCATTAAAATCAGTAGCAAAGCCTCGCTGAATACCAAGTCTGCCAGGGTGACAAGAGGAGGACGGAAAATAAAAGATGTCTGGATTTGTGAGGTGGCTCCCTGTCTGAAACCTGCAGAGAGCTTTGCCCCACACATGTAAAACAAACTCAGAACAACCACCTGTACGAAACATGAGACCATTCATGAAATATACAAGGTGCAATTGTGGATGATATTACACCTCACAGGTCACGTATGTTGCGGCATCGGGAATATCTCCAAAAGCTGATCACAAGTTAGGGCTAATCAGACACACTGTGCCTCCACGGGTTCTCCGAGGGTGTAAAATTCCCTTTGTTACACAACCGTCCGGAGGTTTGCCAAGACCCCGCCGTAAAGTGAGGCTCTATCACGAGGATCGAGTGGCCGATGACAGTAAGCCTCATTCAAAATGAATAAGCTGGAGAGCCTCTCCTCAGCTCAAATTCGGTGCTCACACTGTCAGGATGATCCAGACAAGTCGTGAGTGGGCCTTACGTAGTGCTGTGCTCCACCTCAGCGCTCTGTGGGGCCTGTAATCCTCAGAGGAAGCCAGTCAGTAAAATGGAGGAGGACTAAATAATGGAAAAGTCCCTGCTGCGCTGTCTGGGTTATTTAGGGGTTAACTAAATAAATTTGGACAATAAATGGACAGGGGTACAGTATAAAGACTCAATACATCAACATGAGAGGAGCAAACATTTATTCTGTGAGAGGTGGAGATTTTTTAGAGCGCTGTGTTATTCCTGAACCCCAGCTACTGCATAAACGCCACAGCAAGAAAAACTTCTTCACACACAGCTTTTAAGTTTTGTGTGTGTTGCCACTTATCCTGTCCTGCTTTTGCCTTTGTGTGTTGGCGGCTGCGGGACAATTATTTACAAGTCACGGCTGCAGGTGCTCCTTTCTTACCAAGCTGTTGTTCTTAAACACATCCTCTTTACTGAGTGAGTCATAGTCTCTGGGAAGACAAAGAAACACAAGATATTACAGGGGGAGGAGTTAGATATGTTTATGTAGGTGGAAATCTAACACCCAAATAAGGAAGAAAACTCTTATCGATCCAAATGGTGATGTTAACGTTTTAGGAGAAGTTCAGCCTTAATTAAACAATATTGCTTATGTTGAGGAAGAGAGTGATGTTTTGTTTTTTCTCTGTCTTGTTTACTTTTCAATAAGAGGAAACACACCAGGTAATCCTGAAATTAAATTCAGAGCAAATGCAAACACTGCAAAGTTTTTAATAAGTCAAAAACTACTCAATACTAATACTGCAGCCTAGATTAGAGAAAAATCACCACAACATACAGTAAGGACACTGTAAACACACTACTGTGCACCATGGACGCACTATAAACCCATTCAGGAATATTATAGTAACATTCTAGTGATATTTCAGCCTGCCCAAAGACATTTTAATGATCACCCCCGCTGCCAATCTCACACTAAATCCCAGCAACATGACGCGCACACACACACTGTAACCGGTCCTGTAAGGTTAAATGCTTACATCAGGTCGGGTCTGTATTTATGGATGAGCGCGCAGAAAGCCAGTCCGCTCCTGAACGAGGTGGTCATGTTGGTGATGGCTAAGTCTCGGTAGCCCTCGCACTGGATTTTGCACCACTGCTCCAGCGCCTTGATGGCAGCCATGCTCCTTCCCGGCGCGTCAAACACAACAGGCAGCCCGGCAGCGTGGAGGAGCCGCAGGAAAAGAGTGATAAAACATACAACACACACGCATACACACACACTCACACTCACACAGACGGACTACACTGACTCAGTTCTGGGTTTGACCGTGAACTGCGACGCGGCAGCTGCGTCCTGTTTCCTCCTCTGGCCGGTGGGCTGCCTGTCATGACGCGCTGGTGTGGCTTTCTCCCGGCTCATTACACTAATTGATACACAGTGCTGATTCGTCATTCACAACAGTTGATTAAAAGCCACTGAGCTGCCGGGCGAGTAATACTGATATATTCAAAATTCGGTGTTTAATTCCATAAAGTGAGTCCCAGTCCAGAGTTTTAATTGGATTTCCCACAGCATCTGAATTAAATAATCCTTATTGTTTCAGGTTTATTGGCTGATTGACTGGTGGAGCACAAAACCAGCAGGAATGTAGTGGAAGGAGAACATGAATTCAGTTTAGGCCCACATGAACCTTTATGACATGAAAGTCAGACGATGCATGATAGTAAGTTATGTGCGTGCTGTATTTTAGAGGGGAAAAAAAGAAAATGATTCTTTGAGAATGTAATTGGTTTTTGTGGTTGGTGGTTGCTATCCCTCATAATGATCAGGGGCTGGGGGAAGTGTAAGGACACTGTTGTTGAAATATGTAAGTTTGGCCTGAATAGTTTTCCAAGGAATCATATAAGCTCTGTTAAATGCTCATCTTGCATTTAAAATTTTGTTTGGATGTTTGATCTGTGTCTGTTTGCGTTGCATTAGCAAACATGAAACATGAGCAGAAGTGGCAAAATTGGAAATAGAGTGTAATATGAGATTGAAGCTGTAGTTATATCTAAATGGGGATTTTGTCTTTTTTGGTGCATTATTCTGTGAGCAAAATATCCAGACCTGCACACCGCACAGTGCCACAAGTGGCTGTCAGGGGGTCCTCACCCAAGAGTGTCACTGAGAAATGTCATGGCATCTCTTTAAAGTGCCCCTTATGTTGAAATCATAACTATTCTTGTATAGTGTGACCTTCAGGCAAAATGAAGGCAGTGATTCATGCTGATCACTCGATCTCCCCATAACTTAACCTCAGTTGTTGTTTTTTTTCAACATCCAGTCAGTGTCTATACAGTCAGTGTCTCCAGTCCGATGTTGTTGTGCTGTTTGTAGTCAGGCTTCCTCTTAGTTCAACAAAAGACACGCTTGGCCACTAATGAGCCACTGCATTGTCTTGTGACAAAGGATGCTGCTGTCCTCTCTTGCTCATTTGCATTGTGTGTTGGACTCTCACTCTCTGCACAAAGCATCACGTCTATAGGATGTGGACCGTTACCATACCGTTTCATTAAAAGCCATGAATCTCATCTGCCGCCAAATCTGATCAGAACTGTTCTCACTGAAGGTGGAAGGCACGTAAAGATGCCTGGAAGATTTATTTGTGCAATTAAACACCAGAGTTGCCATCCCATCCAGCAAATCAAGCAAGGTCGGAGTACTCTAGGAAGGATATAAGAACAAATGACAAAATCCATGACGTGCATTCCTCAACTCATCCTGCTTTGTGCAGGGCCTAATTGAGGCCTAATTGAGGCCAGCTATTGCCAAATAAAGATTTTGACCTAATTAGCCCCAATTACGCTGTCCCACAAAATTTCCAAAAGAAACTTGTACAACTGTTTTCCTCAGCAACTTTCATATTGCATCCTGATCATGAAGAATTAACACTCTGATGGCAACTTTTCCCAAATTAGCTCAAACTCGTTCAGCTCTCAAGTTTTGAAAGTTCAACAGCTTCTCCACCTTAACAGAAAACAATGCTAATCTCCAATTGTGCTTCACTGACCCATTTGGAATAGCAGTTTCAAATTTGACCCACAGACCCCATCAGTGGGCTCTCAGCCCTCTGACATGGAGAATGTAATTAGTGCTACACTGGAGCTGAACTTGAGTCTCTCTGAAATGTGAGCGTGACCCATGCTGACCTCATTCACTGAAATTAGACATGAATTGTTTATTTGTCACAGCAAGAGGGGCTTGAGAGAAATGAAGCAAAAGTAACATAATTCTGAAAGTTTCACTGTGATGCACATAACAAATGCAGGATGTGTGCTCAGGCTGTGTGATAAGGAGCCAAACGTGTGCGCTAGGAACACTTATATTGTCCTGTCTGGGTTTAGGAGGGCGTCTCCGTGTCCAGAGGGGGGCACTGTGAGACTGTCTCACCGCTCCATATCAGGGTCAAATCAACTGCAGAAACAATGTGTGTGCATAGACAGTTTTAGTATATATTCATTTATTTCCATGCAAAACTTAAAGGGGGAAATCTTGATTTAGAACTCGTCTGCACACAAACAATAAACCGTGTTTGTGGTGCAGCACAGTTTATTAACTCAGTTAGTTTAGTATGAAATTTGGATGAGACTGGTAATGCTGTCATGAAAATAAATCACAATATAGGATAAAAAAGAAGCAATTTTATATTCAGCCACCTTATTGTTTGCCTTTATTTCTAAATCCCTAATGAGATTATATCATTTATTATTATATTTGTGTATTAAATGGTTGAAGATTCTTCTTAGTTACTTTTTTACACACAAAAACTGAAAACTGCTTTCGTTTTTTGAAACACCGTTTTTCAACTGTCATGATGCTCTGGCTTCAATGATATTGCTCAGTGCATAAAATTAACCAGGTAAACTTCCAGCACTTTTGCATTTGGTTTTACTGACTGGGTGCTGGTTACTGTATATACATGGGGTTTGAAATGCTCCACCTTTGGCATTTAAACGCTTTTACCCTATACGACCGCTGAGACCATTTTTCTTTTCATCTCAGAGGAAGCATAAACAGTGTGTGTTTAAACACTTGGACATCACAATGCATTTCCTTGTGGTGCGGCCCGGTGGCTCACCTGGTGGAGTGCATATCACTTATCAAGGCTGGGACCTTACCGCATCGGCCCGGCTTCGACTCCACTGTGGCTGTCAGAAATGAAGGAAAATGCCAAAAATAACCTTAAGAAAAACAAAGCATTCACGTCTTTATCAGTTGAGATTCACTGCATCTTGATGTTTCAAGATCTAGAGGATTTTAAAGGCCTGCCATACGCCACATCATATTCCTAAGAATACATCACTTGCAGACAATTTAAATGACTTCAACTACAAAAATCGTAACAAAAAAATATAGTTTTTTGCTTCATAGCTCTTTATGAATGTCAAGATCAGTGGGCAGATTTACTTTTCAGTAAGTAATGTTATTTCTTTCATTATGCAGTTAGTGGTGCCATATTACTGTAAGGAAAAAAAGATGATCATGTAATCTTTATAGATCCACTGTGATTTCATTTTTCAGTTATTTCCTGTGGCTGTGCCTCTGTTTGTGAGGGTCACAGGATAGGGTCAGGGGTGAGCTTGTCATCGATGAAATCACTGAGAAATTTTCTGTTTCCCATATCAGTTCTGCCTCGATGTGTTTAATGGTGAAAGGGATCACATTTGGCACGAGAAGAACATGCGAATGCAAACACTTGTGGATCCACTGAGCCCTCCACTAGGAGCAGACCTCAGCCACACGTCCATCAAGTTAAAATTTGTATTCAGAGCACAGCTGATTATCAACCAGTTATTAAAGGAAAGCATGAAAGCATTCATGATTTTGTACAGTTGCATGGAAAGAGACAAAAAAGTGATACACATTTTCACCCCTTCATCATCTTAGACAAAAAAAGTGTAATTTATACCTAAAATGTCTCCCAGAAGCTGCCATAAAAGAATTTAACCACTCACTTGACATGAAAGCAATCTCAACACTCTGATAGCTAAATATTCCAATATGATAATTAAGTTCCTGATAGCTCCCCCAAAATATACACACAGTATGTTGCTCCTTACTGATAATGCAACCTATTTAAAAAGTGTTATTTTTCTGTACAAACAGGAAGAAGGAAAACCATCAGTCATTCTGTGTGGCATCAGCTTCCTGTGTTTGTGGCTGTCTGTCTGCTCCTGACACGTTTACAGTGCTGTGGATCTCGGCCTCGTGCTCCCTGGCTTTGGCCCTCAGCTTGGCGATGCTGCAGGAGCGCAGTTCCTCCGAGCTCGGCACCTCCGGCCCCTCCCACTTCCCCGACCCCTGGATCAGAGGCTGCACACGCTGGGTCAACACGGCGCTCGGAGCTTTTGTCCATGGATAGTTTTCCCCTTCCTGTCGCCTCTCCCAGTGCTCTCCGTCACAGCCCTCCGCCTGCTCTAAACTCCTGCTGGTCTTCTCTGCTTTGCCGTCGCTGTCACTTTTCACGTACGGCCCCGTGAGCTGGCCCTGGAGTTTCAGCTGTCGCCGCATCTTAGCACGGCGGTTCTGAAACCACACCTAGGGGAAAAAAATTAGAAGAGAAATCAGAAATGTGAGGAAGTTTTAGACCAGTGTTATTAAAGTGGATAGAAAAAAGTTAAGTTTAGGTGTGGGTTAAAATTAGGGTAAGGATTTGTGCCTTCTTTAAATAGTTTGCTCGCTTCAGGGCCGTTTTTTAAAAAAAACAGTGGTGGTTCTCTGCACCTGCAGTTTCTTTGTATCTCAAAATAAACCTTCATTTGTACACCGCGTGGAAAAATCATTATCAGTGGCCTGAGTTTCCAGAAGCAGACGGTGTGGAAATTACCTGCACTCTGGCTTCGATGAGGTCCAGTCTGAGGGCCAGCGCCTCTCTCATGAATATGTCTGGGTAGTGCGTGGTCTCAAAGGCCTTCTCCAGCTCCTCCAGCTGCCAGCTGCTGTAGTTGGCCCGCGCACGCCGCTGCTTCACTGGCCTCTGTTCATCTGGAAAGCACAGCACAAGCACCAATTACACAATTGCCAAAGGGTGACAAGGAACTAATGGCTCTAGAATGGATAATTAGCGCAGCCTTCATTAGGCCCGCTTTAGCATTGCTTGATAATTGATTGTTAGTTACGAGCTGTTAGCCAATCTTTTATAAACATTTGCACTGCGATCAGATGGTGCTCACTGACAATCTTAGAGATTGTTGGTTGTTACATGTTGCACTATCTGCACAGGTCTCCTCTGCGGGAGCTGACTCTCTCGGGCAACAGTGGCTGCGGCTCACCTATTCCCTCTGCGAGTTGCCCCATCCCTGCTGCTTGTGTTGCTAGGAGCAAAGCTTCCTTGCATGGCTCTGGCTGCAGATAATTCCTCAAGGACTCGTAGCTGATAAAGGGCCCTGGGATCAGGATCTGAGTTGGAGAGCCCAGTCTTGTTGGGAATGCAGGGAAAAAGTGCGCTGCAGGTGAGTGGAAAACTGCAGGAAAGAGAGTAGATATCAGCTGCCCGGGGCCGAACATGTCCAAGCTATTAGAGTCCAGTTTTAAGCGTTAGTCCTGTAAAAAGGGCCAGGTTGAGTCCTACAGGGAGGCTGATGGATTGGTGAAATGCATCACGACGTCCCAAATAAAAACATTAAAAGCCTTATAATAAAACCCCCCCTGTCCACTAGACACACATGAGCTGGGACTCCAGGTATCAGCCACAGTCAATCCAGGTGTCCTGGCAGTGAGGAGGAGCTGCTATGCAATCGAGGAGCTCAGCTGAGGAACAAGGTGTTGGCTGGGGAGTAAAGGTAAGTCTTAAGTGGTGGAGGTGGACTCACCTTAGCCTGCTGTGCTTCTCCTCCCATCCTGTCCCCCTCCCACCTTGGTCACATGACTTAAAAAAAAAAACCTTTTCAGACAGTTAGCAGGGTTTGGTTTATACAGGATGAAGGTGTGAATCCAACCTGTGATTGATCTGTAGGTAGATAATCAATCCATGGCACTAATTCATCAGAGTTTGCTGCATGTATCATTATTCGTCCCACTGTATAATATCTGAAACATCCTACAGTCCATTTTTAGTTGGCCTACATTGTTTTGATACAGTATCCTCCCTCTCAGTTTCTCTCTCTCTCTGCTTAACCTGGACAAGTCAAGACACCTTTGGCTTCTGAGGTTTCAAGCAGTGAGATATGACCTCAATGTGTGGAAAATTGAATTGGGAAGACGTGAATGTTCATTTGGACACGTACACCTTAAAAACGTTAGCGACTCTCGCCTGAGTTGTCAAGTTTGATATGAACAAATTAGCTCTGTGAAAACAACGTGCTCGGTTCTGTGGGAATGAGAGGCACTGGAACGAGCTCAAAGGCGGCAGACACTGAGTCACCGCTTCCAGGATAAACACATTCTTAAAAACAAAGTGACAAACTTGAAAGCTGATTTGCAGAATGTTTTTTTTTCCCCTCTAGTAACCCTAGATGCGTATCTGTCTAATTTACTTCATTGTTGTTTTAATATTACTGTATTCCCAAAACAGGGATCTATAATTTAATTTAATTTGCAGCAGAACAGGATGTGTTAAGTATCATCAAACGGTGTCAAAATGTGAAACGAACAGCTTGACGAGTGGTGGCAGAGTACGTACACTGATCTTTTCTTTACACAGAAGCAGAGGTAGCCAGTATACTAATAAAATATTAATCTGATAGAAGTCCTGCAAAACTATCAACCAGTGACAATACTGAGACAGCTGCGGTTAAATGCACTTAAGCATCAAAAGTAGCACGAGCATGAGCATTACGCTTTCTTTTCTTAACTCATATTTAATTTTTGAGGGTGCTATTGATTGATATTGATTTCTGTAGTGTGTGTCTAGCATCATAAGATTGAATTCCAAGTATTAGGATATGACCGGTGGCTGGCAGGTGAGATCATCTATAGGCATACAGCTGGATATCGTTTAAAATTGAGCTAAAGCCACAATATGTCGGTGATAAAATAATCATGTGTTATTTGTGTCACGGGAAAAGTGCATCTTTCACAACTATTTACGTTTTATTGATGGTAAAATCGTGTTCTGTTTTGAGAGAGGAACAAACTTTGAAAGAGCATCACACTCAGACTCATAAGAAACCTTCAGAACCGGGTTCCTGCTCACTTCGACAAATCAAAAGAACGTTTCCCAAGTATCGACTCCTATAAAATGGAAACGCACGTAGCATTGCACTTCAGTTCAACCCGGGAGTGAATTTCTTACATTTCAGAAAAGTACAATCTAAATAAAACCTTCAAGAAAACATTTCAGTGAAGTAAAATTCAGTTCATTCAAATGTTTGACTAATTTGAATACACATTAATTTTGACTGTGAGGAACATAAGGCAGGATTCAATGTATTCTGCTGTCAAATAGTCCAAAATAATATAACATGATAATCAGTGAGTTTGTGAAATGAAACACTAATAAAACA
>OMLB01018592.1:28570-40710 GCA_900302555.1 Myripristis jacobus | reverse complement strand
TCCCCCCTCCCTTCTCCCTTGCCTCTTCCTTCTCTGCACTCCTCTGGCCTAGGCGGCTGCCTCCATCCCTGCCCTCCACAATTTTCCAGCACGAAAATATTATGTTGCCAGTGGCAACAATTTAATAAAATAACCAATCACATCTGCTCTTTTAAATATTTCCAAAATTAAGCTGAAGCCGTACATAATGGAGGAGTCGGCTCATCTGTGTGTTAGGATTTCAGGCCAGGATTTATTGCACTGTGATAAATGATCATAAGGCTTGTTTTGACAAATGCAAGGGTACTTATGAATGAGCGCAGCATGCAGGGCCAGGCCCACTGTTATCAACTGGATTAGTGGTTCTGATTATGCCCTGGATTCAAGCATTGCTCTCAGCACCAATCAAAGCCTGTGGTTGATGCATCCCATAATAGATACGCTTGTCTCCATGGCCACCACAACCCCTGTACAGTAGCCCCACCTCCTCCTAAGTGCACTTATTTCATAATAACAAGCTTGCGACAGTTCTCATCAGGCCATCATGCTCATAAATAGAGGACTAGCGGAAGGGAGAGCCAGGGTTTGTTTTTCCTGTCTCAGAACTAAACCCTTCCCCGACTATACCTCAAGAATCACATTTTCCTCCCGCAATTTTCATTTTCTAATCTTTTACAATGTCAAACCTCTGCCACTGCCTTTCCACGGCCGTCCCTTCCTCCTTTACCTCTCCTCTACCCTCAGCGGCACCCTGCCAGTTTCCTCACCCCGCCTGTCCTCATGCTGCCCTGTACCTGTACCTGTGGATGTTCAGGACCCTTGCTGAGAGCAGGAGATGACACAGTTTCTGGGTCACTTCTGTCACGGTCCAAATGCCACTCAGGGGGGCTGACCTTTCCAATGGCCGATGCTGGAGCAGGCAGCCTCCGTGCAGGCTGTCACCCCCGCGGTCTCAACCACAAACGCACGCTCCCTCCATTTCTCTGAAAGGCCTTTTCCTCTCTCAACCCCCCACGCTCCTCTGTGGTATCCTCCTCCTCCTCCTTTTTCATCCATGACAATACGTATTACAGCCATAGAGACAAATCAAAGCCAACAAGCAAATATACCCAGTGTAAATATGGCTAATGTATGACATCTCGGCTAAATCCAGGAATGTCACAGGCCCTAACGATGGTCACAGACGCATAGTGTATCATATCTCACCGGGGAGGAACTCCAAATATCCTTCCTGGGTTTATTTGAAGGCGCGGGTTACACCTCAAACCGCCGCTGGTTTTACAAATGGGAGCTTGGCTTTAAATGGAATACCTCAATTAGCAAGAAGCCCACTCAACACCTTTCAAATGCTTTAACATAGCGTACCATCTGAGATATTTGGGTTTCCACTGCCGAGCTGTTCCTTTTAACAGAAAGTGACTTGAGTTACCAGAAAGGCTTTAACTGATACTCTGAGCTGCTCATTTAAGGCTGTCAAAAATGGGGATATTTCAACGGTCAGGCCCTGGGTGCATGTGATCTGGTGTCACATCAGTGTCAGCAGCGATTTTTGCAGGGTGTTCAGAGCTCTGAAGTTTCTGTTTTCCAAGGCTCTTGGCTGTGTCTCTTCTTGTCCCACACTGCCCGTGACTCATACACTACTAAAATGCAGTGAGCCCCCCACATCCTCCCTACCTCTCTGAGTGGATGAATGTGTCATAGCTGTTCAGTTTCCCCTCAAACATACCATCTGCCCTCCATCCTGTCAATCAAACTTCCACTGCGCTGCCATTTAAATCCCCCAGACCATTTTCTCATGATCCATTGTTGTTCTTTACACAATATACTCTGATTAGAGCGCAGATTCCTGAAAATAAAAGCCAAACAAAAAACAAACCTCTTCGCAGGGAGAGAGACCCGTTTTCCCAGTGCTGTTACTCAACCCTCTAAAAAAACTTTTTTTTAATTTCTATCTGGCTGTAACTGGCCCGCTGCAAGAGAGGCTTTATTTATTTCCACCCTGTGATGTCTGGCTGGCCGGAGGAGGCTGAGAAGATCACCACTAAAAGCACTACGCTGCCTGGGGCAGAAACAGGCCAGAGCTCTCTCCACATAAATAACACAGACTCTTGGAGGAAGTGCGTTTGGTGGTCTGCTGAAGGGATGGAACCTGCTCTTCCGCCTCTCTCTGGTTCTTCCCTGCTCTCGTATTCTCTCTGTCTCAGTGGTCGATCTAGCAGTTTGGCTGCAGAGCATAAAACAGCAGGATTTCAAGGAGATTGGGCCAAGATGTACATCTGAGTGGATAGTGGACTTCCAATAGCCTGCGGGCCTCAGCCAAATAGAGTGGATACCATGAAGTGGACCACACTAATCTGACACCTGGGACTCACATGATTTAACAACTGTAGCCAATAGTAGCATGCTGAATAAAATGTGAACCTTAATTGTTTTCCATATAGTATCATGGCAATATTGTAGCTGGATAAATATAATTATAATGAATATGTTTTCAGAAGGTTGTCCTTCACTCAGCATGGTATGACACTAATGTAGGGCATCCTGGGGGCTCAGTGGTCTAAGATGAATGCCATGATGCCGTGATATCCTGGGCTTGAATCCGGCCTGGGACCTTTTACTGCATATTATCTCCCTTTCATGTTTCTCTCCAATGTACTGTACAATGTACCAGAAATGCAAAAAAAGAAAAAAGAAAAAGAAGGAATGTCACTAATTGTCATATTTTACTACGCCCCCACTTTTTTTTTTTTTTTTAAGTACTGTATGTCAAAATCTTATGAGTGCAGCATTTTGCTAACCAGATCTAGTGCTTGTTGCTGTGAGTGGATGCTGTGTGCCTCTCCAGGATCACATTTCTCCAGAGTCACTGGGGTTCCTGGCCCCAGGAAGTGGCCTCTCAAAACTAGCTTTATGTGGAGAGTGCTTGAGTGCCCCATTGTTATGACAAGAACAATGAATCTAAAAAGAGACAGTAGACAAGGGCAAGGAAAGCACAAAATAAAGATGTCTGGCTCTCAAAAATCATCAGATGGAAGCTTTTTTTTCTATATTTGCGCTCACATCATGGAAATCTCGTCAGCTGACACTGACAGCGGGCCCTCGTCTTTGAAGTGGGTTTAAAAAAAGCTGTATTTAGTTTGCATTGTGTGCAGAAACTAATTTATAGGAGTTGACCCTGGCTCCTCTTTTGTGCGACAGCCATCTTGGAAAACAATGGCAGGAAGGCTTGAAACCTGAGAGGAACTGAATCTGCTGTTTTCCATTTTTTCTTTTCTTATTCAACACAGAAATTTTCCTCCCCAAGTAAAATAGCTCTGTTTTTGTGTCTAAGAGGAGCCATAAACTGATGCCTAAGCATTCCATGGCCAGGCAACAGGGCTGAGTTTAACTGGACACATGGGGACAGTTGTTTTGTACCACATGGAGCAGGGGGCCTGACAGAGGAAGCCATGGCCGCCTGGCGACCTCACGGTGACCCGCCGGCCTCCTCATGGAGGGATCAAGGCCTAGATGGGAGCCAGCTAAGGGTTAGAGGTTTAAAGGTAACAAATCAAGCAACACTTTACTGGTATTTAACCACCACCCCCGCGCCATTCCATATCTCTAACTGGTGCATACGTGTGCGCACACACAAATACACAACACATAGTTTACTCCTGTCCTATATATGGAAGTGCTGCCCTCTCCAATATTAGAAGCTGGAATGGTTCAAATCTGCAGATGATTACAGTGCAGTGAGGAGGAGAAAACGGTTGAAAAAGAGAGAATACATGATGACATCACTTCACTCATATCTCACTGAGACTCCTAAAGTTTTTGGTTGGATTGAAAATCTGCGGGCTCTCGGCTCACTCTGGCACATGGTCGCCTAACCCTGCTCTCTCTGTATTTTAACAAGTGAGAATACTCTTTACTTTATTTCAGAGCATCTAAAAATTTTTACAGTCATTATGAGATGCAAACTCCAGTGTGGCAGCAGGTTCATTCTTTTCTCTTCTCCTTCACAGCAGTGCAAAGAGCAGGACAAGACAGGGACCCCTGTAGGCAGTGCATATCTGCCTCTGAAAGCATGCTCACCTCTGGCTCCCCTGCCCAGCTGTGTTTCTTCCATTAGGAGCTGCTCATAAAAAGGCACTCGGGCTCTGAAGATGTGCTGAATGGTCACACACCTTTAGATGGATTTCTGCTGTTTCTGTATACCTGTAGGCACTCATGTGGAATACGTTCACAAAATTCAGTTCCTCTTACAAATTATGCATGATGTTTATATTCATTGCAGGAAAATGATCAGAATGATTACATATTTATTTGTCAATAGAAATTGTATATACAAAATAACACTTTTTTTATATTCACACATATAGACCATAATTAAATGTGATCTCTCCTGTCTGGCTCACTGCCTCAACTTTTGATATGGAGATCAGTGCAACGTAATGTTAACAACTGTTAACACCACTTATAGTGCACGACACATATTCAACATAGAAACACAGCTTACACAACAGTGTTGCCTATTATAAAATTAAAAACTGGCAGATGACAAGCACCTTCTCCTGTTGTGTGATGCCATCAAAATTAATTTACATATGAGAGGAGGATTATGGGAGCTGTGTGAGATATTGTAACCAAGTGGTAATTATTTATTATTACAGTTACATTACACAACAACATGTACTTCCTTGTATTATTTGGATAACATAGAGGATGATTTTTATCCCACTGTGATGAAATTTGATTGTGAAATGTCTCATGTTCACTGTCTGGCCTGACTTTGACTTTTAAAGAGCATGACACTGTACCGTAGTAAAAACAAAAGACAAAAAAAATCAAACAAAAAACAAAACATTAACATGCTATGTAGACTTATTAGAGAAAAGAAAACAGACATAAAGGCACACTGACATATTTCTGGGTACTATGCTAATATTGCAATGAGGTGGATGAGGAATATGTTAACTGAAATTTTAAGATTTAACAAACCACCAATGTTTTCAGTCCTCACTGGGTTTAATAATGTAATCAGAAGAGGTCATTGTTGGGTCTAGTCCTAATCAGAAATGACCCTGTTTTCCCCCCTGGAGAGTGACTGAGAGGGCACTGAGTGACGCAGGTGGGAGACAGGCGTCCTCCAAGCCCCTGGACCGCACCTCTCTTATCTGCCAATGGAGCGGAGGAGGAAGGAGTGACAAAGGCCAGGGCCTTGGGTGTGATAAGGAAGGGCCTTATGTCCTGCTTTGGTCCTGGCTTTCGCCCTGGCTGTCCACTACAAGAGGCCACGCAGGGGCCAGGAGTTCGACCACAACCAGGAAAGGCTCCAAGACAGTGTTTTCACACAGGGGTCTGAGCCCTCAGCTGGCACTGATACAGAATGTTGGTGTGTATGTTTAAGTGGTAGTCTTGGAGGAAGAGTGGGGTGGGGCAAAGAAAGAGATAGCAAGAGAGAGACAGAGTGAGAGAGAGAGACAGGGTGAGAGAGAGAGAGAGACAGAGAGAGAGGGTCACTGGGAGTTCAGTGCAAATTTTTGCCAGTAGTCTTACGCTGCAGGAAAGCTAAATTGCTTCCGGATCGAGGTATCCACCCCTGCACGGCGCAGCATTAGCCTTCCTACCCTCCTTCCCTGCCTGTCGCTTTCTGTTCTTTCATCCTCTCATCTTCTCTCACCACATGGTAGTTTTGTTCTTCCCTCCACTCCTAATCCTTTCTCACTTTCACTGTCCTCTTTCTGGCTCTTGTGGCACTCAGTCCTGGTGGGCGCCGTGGCACAGAGTGACAATGTCAGTGGGGAAGCAGTCTTTGAGCAGGATCCCTCTGTCTCTCTGGCAGTCAAGCTCTCCTATGAAACCGTACCAGTAGATCACAAGGCCTGGACCAAATCTGCAGCACAAAACAAGGGAAAAAAACAAAACATATGTCAGTACTTCATCACTGCTGTCATCTTGGAGGGCTCCTAAGTAGCTTTCAATTAGTTATAGTTGTTTCAAATCTGAGAACTTCCAAATGCTCACGGCTGTTGACTTTGGATTGGGGAGGCACAGCAAAAAGGGAGACTGTGTGTATTACAGAATGGGATATTGGCAGGAATAGAGTAAGAGAAGAGACAGAAGACGCAACATTAGAGAGATTGATCTCTGAGCGATAAAGTCGCTGAGGTGTATTCCTTTGATCACCATCCCGGAAACTTGTGCTGAATCAAACAAAAAGCCGCCAGGAAGATAAGATCTGTCTGACAGAGTGATATGCACTCAATCACATTACAATGGCACTGAAATAACAATAATCAGTGAAATAACAAAGCTCTACCAAGGCCTCCGGAACCTGTCGTCAGAAGCCTTTGGCACAGAGCAGAGCCCACAGAGAGTTCAACAGAAAGTCGAAGACTTAAACACTGCATCCGTTAGTGTTAGCCAGGCCAATAGTGTCCAGCTGTTTCATTCACATTCACTCTGAACGCCAAAGCAACTTTGCCTTAGTTGGCGAGCGCTGCAGTTCCCAAAGAGCTATAAATAATGACTACTTGCCAAGTGGCTGAAAACTCAAGTTCAGACGATATTTAAATGCAAGGTGTTTTTTTTCGTTTCCCTTTTCTTCTGTTCTGCTCTCTCCTCTTCCTATCATCTTTTGCTTCTTTTGTGTCTTACAGGCACTTTTGTACATCTGAAGGTCTGTTGAAAGGTGCAGAAATAATTAAAATAAGGGAGTTTTTCACCGGGGATGTGCAACGTTATTTCACTACTTCTCCTGACAAAAGCAATAAATCATCTTTCAAGCTATTTATTATGCCCCAAAGAGCCACCGGTGGCCCCCTCTGCCTGATATAGATCATACCTATTCTTTGAACACTAGCTGCCATGCATAAAGACATGTCACAGTTGAACTCTGAGCAGAGAGCACCTCAGCCCCCACATGCAAAAACAGATTCAGAGGGGCTGACCGTGGTCTGGTCCCAGACACTCTATCCTCAGACAGTTAACAGTGTTGTGGGGTCTCCTGAGACCGAGACAGGAAGCGGGCCAAAGGACCACGGAGAACAGCAAAGTTCAGCCCCAAGGTAAAGTGCATAAAACCTCAACTTGTGATCAATCATTTCCTATTAAAAATACTGACTCAAACACCCTACGGGATTTTTCTAATAGTAATTATAGGAATCACTAGTCCTTCCCATGGTGATAGTTTATGACCTTGTTATAAATACTCAGATAGTTGACCTTAGAACTTTGACAAGGTATTTTAACAACATAAATTACCAATACTACTGCTGGAATCAGCTGTCATGACTTTGCTGTCTATATGCATGTACTGTGCTGTGCTGACTGGGCCTCGAGGCAGTGCGTGTTCTACATACAGTACATGTATGCAGAGACAGACAGACAGACACATGCATGACAAAATATGCCTCTATATGCACATTCAGACATGCACACACACACACAACACACACACACACACTGCCCCTCTCTACATCAGGCTTTTAAAGCTGTACATGCTCCTGCACCCCATCCTGCATTCTGTGTTTTACAGTGTGTGATTTACGGTGCTGTATCTATGAGCAAACAGGCCAAAGCTAACAGCCCTGGAGAAAGCCCGCAGATGCACACTGCAAGTTCACCACAATGTCACACACATAGCTCAGCCACTCAGCACCGCGCAAAGCTCAAGCCCCCTTTCCCCTCTCGCCGTTTCCATGGTCCACCGCTGCACATGGCCGCCAACTCTTAATATGGAAATGTTATGGAAACAAAACCTAAACATTTACATTAGATGACTTTGGAAAAGGGGTTACGCTCTTCTTTTTATTCAGCCGCCGTGCTGTATGTATTTCCTGCGCTCTGGATGGGAATGGGGAGGTGAGGCTGAAAGAGGAGAAAGGGGGGACCGGTTTGCAGAGAGTGGAGAGGCAACCTTCTGAAAAGGTTAAAACTGTACATCAACAGATAAGGCAGCGGTGTACGATACATCATGTCCCGGGTCTGTCAGGGGAGGCCAGGCACAAATTGAAACAAGCAAAATTATAAACACAGGGGAGCGGTGTCACCAAGGCCTTTCCATACCGTAAAGAAAATAAATGGACTTTGAATCCTACTCAGAATTAATACAAGTCAATACAGCCGGGACCTTGAGGTAAAAATCACAGAGACGGGGATAGAAACAATAACACTGATGGGGGTGGGGGCGAGAGAAAGGTCAGGGGGTCAAGGCTGAGTCGGATGACTGAGGCTTGAGATTCTAAAGAAAAAGTTCAGAGCATCACTGAGACACAAATACTGGAGAGAGTAAATATAAATATATAGGACGCCCTAGTTACGTCTATACACTCCCTCCTCACTTATGTGTTGTAATGGCTGACGATGTGATTGGAGGCTCGGCTTGAGTTTGTAGGCTAATTGTGGTTTATTATGTGGGCCTGCTCATCTTAACCTGGCGTGTGCTTATTATACACACCACTTCAGAGTCAAAGTCAGCCATCTTCCAATAAACACCTAACTATGTAACGAGTTGGTGAAATTGTTTGTGAAATGTAGCTAATTTCAGCGAGGGGGCCGCTTGACGAGCCTGGGCGTGGATTGTGACTGCCAGCCATGCTGTCGTTAGTGTTAATGAGCGGGTGGTGGTTGCTTTTAAAGCAGGTGCCAAGCAGCTTACAACGGCAGTTTAATGAGAGCAAGGCATTCAGGAACAAAAACCCTCAAATGGAGAAGAGAGAGTGTTATTAGTGCCTGCCTGCACACACAGTGTGTCATGCAGCCACCGCTCACACACAGCTAAGCACACTGCATGAATCTTTTTAAATGCACAATACATACATACAGACAGACACGCACACAGCATACTGTAGCAGGACAAAATATGAATTTCAAAAAGGAAATAAAAATACAATTAAACAGAAACTGCAACCTTTGAAAAATTTGTAAACTATTTGACTTGATTCCTGCCCTTAATTTCCTGAAAAGTCTAAGCTCCCCGGAGGCCAGGCAGCATGGTCTAACACTCCCTGCATTTAACTTTACCACTGAACACACACATCAAGGTTAACTTGATATGCCACGTTTGGTGAGAAAAAGCTATACTAAAACTAGAGGCCCAACAGTTCTGCCAAAACACATTACCCGACGTGATGAATTATCAATAAAATCACGATGAATTTAAGCTCGACTTTAAAACGCTCGCACCTCATTTTACATACCACACAGACCCATTTTAAACAAACGCCCTTGCAATGATTTAGATAGCGCAAGCCTCTACCTGACAGTGAACTCTAAGGCTCTGAGGTCTCCCCACAAAGACCTCTTTGTTTTCGGCATCCATACATCAGGCCACAAGGCAGACCAGTAAAGCACTGCCAAACATTAGCTTTAGTAAGTCTTTTCTCTGTTCCCTGAAATGCAGGTATGGAACCTGCTGAACTACTTCTGAGGCCGAAGGCAAAGAGAGCGAAGGGGGTGAGAGGTAGCGAGGGAACAAAAGTTCATGTGTGTGGGAGACGGAGCAACATATTAAACAGAAAAAGGCAGAAAGTGTGTGTAATTGTGAGAAACAGCCCGGTCTTCGCTGTCTCAGCCTTGGGCAGTCCATGCTTTAGGCAGCTGATTAATAGGAGTTCATTTATAGGGTCTGTGCTTGACAGTGTGTGTGTGTGTTTACAATGGAATGATATTTTTCTTGTTTGTTTGTTTGTTTTGTTTCATTCCAAGCCGATACTGATATCTGATATATTCCCACCCATAACAGCTGATACTGATATGAAGAATCTGAGCACAAATTCATATGCAAAACTGTTTTTGCTTTTTAGGCAGATTTGTCTTGTCAACTGTTTTGTAAACCACACTAGTTTTGCTCTGTTGCTAAATTGACTATTAATGCACTATTGTTTTGTTGCTAGTTTGAATACTGAATCGCATGTTCCCGGGGAAAAAAAAAACATGACAAAAATAACAAATTTCACAGTCAAATATCAGTAATAAAACACTTTTTTGGACCAATACCAACATTGCTTTTTAAAGCTGATTATCAGCCAGTATTGAAATATGCTGACATACTGGTCAAACGTGTGAAGTGTTTTTGTGTGTGTGTGTGTGTGTGTGTGAAGAGGTGGAGGGGGGTAGTGACCCAGGGTCGGCATTCCAGGTGATATGGCCTTCCAGCATGTCACTGTACATCCAGCTTGTATATTTCAGTGCCAGTCGGGGGTAATGCTAAGTCAGACAGCCTGATCATGAAGACAGCACTGATAACACTGGCCTCTGAGCGCACAAACAGGATATTTAAAGGATGGCTGTGCCTGGAGGAGTGTCTCGAGCAGGGAGGTAAATAAGCCCTGGCTACATACTATACATCCTACTGTCCATAAATAACAGAGGAGTTGAATGGAAGAGTCAGCCACCCTAGACAAGTTATTAACATGGCGAGAGCTAAGAATAGAACGCCTCTCTCTCTCTCTCTCTCTCCCCAGCCTCCCCCTTCCTCTCTGTGGCCAAGGAAAAGTTCAATTCTGCTCAGGTATGTAAAACACAAATACAAGGCAGCCATAGTAGAAGATCTGCACGTTAAATGAGTTGCCCAAACCTACACAAGCACCATAATTAAGGGGGAATAGAGGGCAATAAAGTATAAAATATCTTCCGCCAGGTGTAATTCTCCCCGACGTTTTTATGTTTTCTGTTGATGGGGTATGGAAATGGAACGTGACGCGGATGTGGTTCTTCTTCCTTTGCGATTGCTGAAGGTAGCGAGTGTGTTTAATGCGTACATGTGTTCGTGCGGTGTGCTGCTGGGAGGATTAACACGCGGGAGTGTAGGTGTAATGGGTGAGCGCAAGAGGCGTGGGAGGTCAAGTTGAGGGAATGTGTTGTGAGTTTATATTGAGGTGTGTGTGTGTGTGTGTGTGTGTGTGTGTTGTAGTAGAAGATAATTTATGCACACTGCTGCAGGACGCCAATATGAGCGGGGAGATTAGAGGAGGATTACAGTGCTTTATTTGAAAATCATAGCAACCATTGTGACCTCTGAAGCAGGACCTGCCCTCAGCCCTCTGACCTACCACGAAATTAGTCAAGGCTCAGCCCTACCTGCCAAAAAGCCTGGGAAAAATATAATGTTTGCTATAAAATACACCACGAATAATTGCAGGTGGAGGTTATAACAACTGTCACATAAAGGATATCATCCAAACAATTACACGAGAGCGCATTGCATTGCATTGTAATCTGTTTACAGTACCAGTAGTGTCATTTAGAAAGAAATATACACCAATGACATGAGTTAGTCGACATACAAAATAGGGTTGAGTGATATGAAAAAAATCTAATTATTTTCAAATATATTCTGATTTCCATATGATTCATGATTTTCGAGGAAATATTAATTTGTTTTTGCTGAAAAGAATGAAGTTTTTTTTTTTTAAATTAAAATGAGGATGTCATTTTTCTTAGGTTTTGCTGGAACAATTTTCTTTTGTCTGCAAACTACAATATGTAAGCCAGGGCACCACAATATTTTATTCATAATGGTGTTTTATCGCGCATTTCACCTTTATCCAAAAAAATGCAGCTGAAGGCGGACACTGCACTTCGTTATACTACAGTTTTGATAATATTTTTATTAATTGTTCTATCCATTGTGGTGAACCCATTAACCATATGGATTGGTGAGTTTGACCCAAGACTGACACGTTATTTTATTTTTTCTCTTGATTGATAAATGGTATAAATGTATATAAGAGCATAAAATCCAAGCCCCTTACTGACTGAACACCCCAATCTCTCTCCAGGAACACTTAAGCCCTAACATCTTTAAGTTCCTCTTACACTCTCTCGGGAATATCAGTCTTCACAAATGTGACGCCTTTTGAAAACTCTTCTGCAGCCTCTATCTCCAGCTGGCATATTATCACATTCTTTGACCTTAGAGCCACTTACAACCTCCTATCACCCCAGCCACCAACTCACAAAAACCTACAATCTTATCACTTACCGCACACAATCTGGCAGACCCTGTCCTGTACCATTCAGCTGCACTGATAACCCGGTTAACACGTGATTCTGCGGATAAGCTAAAATGCATCAAAAAAAAAAGATTAATTTCATTTTCATTTTGGTGGCAAAATGACAAGCCATAGACTGCACTGCCTCAAAGCAGCATTTGGTCTTAATTAGGACCGGCT
>OMLB01018592.1:0-19342 GCA_900302555.1 Myripristis jacobus | reverse complement strand
CCTCTGTTGCTGTTAAAACAGTAATTATGAGAACCAAAGAGATATGGGACTGTGCGTTTGGAAGATTAGCCTGTTAGAGAGCTTGGTGGGAGAGCTTTGCACGTAGCTTTGGTCCAAAGCAGGGTTCATATTTTGGCACGCAGTCTGAGAGACAGATCCTAGACTGAGGGCTGACATACCCCACTTCCCATACATTCACAGAATTTTGAGACAGATCCCCCCTTTTCAGTCCTGTCGGCTCCGTGTGGAACAGACTAAGTTTCAGTGATACATACAGAGAGGTTGGAGGTTGAAGTTGAGGGAGGGCTGACAGGAAAGAGAAGCACACACTTTGTGAAGATTATAGCATTAAGAATGCTAAGACCTTTCAGTGGTTTGTCATTTGCCAGTGTGTCTGTGAGTGTGTTTGACAGAGAGAGCGAGGGAGAGAAAGATAGAGTGAACAAAGCAATAGAGATACATAGAGTAAGCACAAGTTTCCACGCAGTCGCATCAAAATGGGGAGACAGACCAAACATGACATCAAACGTTGCAATTAGCTGACCCCTTTCTCCAACGGTCAACGGTTTGAAAAGCCCTGCCTCTAAAACCCTGATTAAAATATGTTTGCTTTCTCATTCAAAATGACATTTGACAAGGTTAGTAATATTTCAACTAACTGCAAAAACATTCTCGTTGCCATGCTCATTTTTTTTTCCATCACTTTGCAGGGGCGCAGGTAACCTCGGAGCGAGTTTCCCATGAACTCAGGGCTACAATTTGAAAACAAAACGGCTGGGGGAAGAAAAAAAAAGAGTGGTTCAAAGTTTTTACGCGAGCGTGTCTAGTTTCACCAGGGCAGCTGAAGCAAAATGTTTTGCGATCATTATTCAGAGAATTTATCCCCTTTCTAATTCAAACCACAACGATTACTCAAAACAGAACCTGTAGTTTTTTCTAACTAAGAGCTGCGGCCTTTGCAGGGACTCGGGGGTCTGACGACTGTCAGCAGCTCAGGGGATAAAGTTCCTCAAACTGCTAAACCCCCTCATCACCAAATTAGGAGAGGTGTAGTCTCCTGGCTTCTTCAATGGAAATGCAATCAAGAAACATAGTTTTCAAATAAGGTTTAGCCTAATTGTGAGGGACAGTCGATAATAATACTTTATGTAAAGGTCTAATGTTGTCACAACTTTATTTTGCAATCTACGTCAGACATAAGAAAAAAGAAGCAGCAAACTTAAATAAGCAAAAAATAAATGTTGCTTGAGACAGGCTTTGTTCAACTTGAGTCCTGAGAAAATCGCACAAAGATAAGCAATGAAGAAAGGGATGGGATCAGAAACGGACAGGGCCAAACTCTGTCTGAAGTTAATAGTTTTCACATCCATTCGAGTCAGAGGAGAAGAGAATGTGAAGTGTCGGGCCGGACAGTGAGCCAGCCCGGGCTCGGCTGCAGCTGCGCTCAAATTGAAGTGGCACTTTCTATCAGAGGCCTTTCACCAGACAGCTCTATTCTGCCCTTTCACTTGTAACCTCTGTGACACTCAGACACCCATAACAAAAAATAAGAGTGGTCATTTAAACACACACAGCCGTCATTGAAGAGACAGATTCTGGGTTTAACATGGGGGAGGACTCATGGTGTGAACGTGCCAGCTGATAGAGATATCACTCAAAATGAGAAATAGATTTCTGACATCTCCGTGGCCGCCATTCAAAGGGGCGGCTCAAAGCCCCAAACTCTGCACAGAGTTTATATTTCACTTGTTCAAAAATGTACGCCACTGTTATCTTGCATCGGTCCAAAGGAAAGGATTGGATAACGTCTGTTTCAACTTCCCGCCTATGATGAAACGTTACATCGACAACGGACGGAGCAGGAATGTGGATCATAC
This sequence comes from Myripristis jacobus, assembly GCA_900302555.1. NCBI lineage: Eukaryota > Metazoa > Chordata > Actinopteri > Holocentriformes > Holocentridae > Myripristis > Myripristis jacobus. The sequence continues at coordinate 17,465 of OMLB01018592.1, read as the reverse complement.
TGTTCCCGTTAACCCCTCAAGTCCTGGTCACAAATGTCTGGTGTATGGTGCTCATTTCGAAAGAAGAAAATGAGAGTAATAACATATTAGCATTATTACAACATTGGTTTGAAGAACATATTATCAGCTGTTTTGAGCAAACCATTTACAATAAGAGGTTTAAGCCGAGTTTAGTGGCCAAATTATCATTTTTTCTAATAATACACGTGACACAGCTTGGAGACACAAACCTGTTGACATAACAGATCTCGTACATTAGCTCCCAAAATTGATGAGCAAAATCAGGAGGTCAGCACTTGGACACGGGCTCCTCATGTGTCTTTGATTACACACTCCCACTGAGGGATAGGCAGGCAGAGATGTTTAAGCTATCAGGCAATCAGACCGCCGAGAGACGTGAAACTCAAACCAGAGGCAGGAGAGGAGAGGGCTGAATGGGAACAGAGAAGGGGGAAGAGGGTCTTGACGAAGCTCTTCAACAAATGTCAGGCCGGTGAGGAAATACTCGGATGTTGCATCTCTTTCAGTGTTTCTGGAACCACATATTGTTGTAGTGAATTAAAACAGAAATAGAAAACAAACAAAAAACAAAAACACATCTCTTCATCGGGTATTTAATTCACTGACACACACATGAATGAAAAATGTAAGCCCTACCTTCTGAAAAAAAAAGTAGAATAATATAAAGTAATCAAATTATCTAAAAGTGAGGATAGCAAAACAAACTGAAAATCTATTCTTCTAATCTAAAAAAAATAAATAGAGAAAAGCTCAGTATTCAAATTTAGAATGTAGTGTGGGGAAAATGGCTGCAAATTCAAAACATCATCCCTGCTTTCCTTTTTACAAGGTTGATGGCATACGTTTCACCTACAGCTTTGTTTACAAAGCACTATGTTATTTTCTGGCTGCTTGCTAATTGTGATTTATCCAGGTTAGAGCTCAGCAAGAAAAAGAGAAAATATTTAGGAGGACCTTGCCCTGTTAAGGTTGGAATATCAAAAGCTTTATTCAGGTCTAAATCACCAAAAGCCTTTCATCGGGATCTCTCTGTGGTCAGTACACACAGAGGTCACACTGAGCATGATATCCCTTGGAAAATAGGTAAATACCTGAGCTGTAGCACTACAGACGTAAAGTGTGTGTGCATGTAATGTCATACTATCGAATGACATGACGTTTCTCCCTGCACCAAATTTGTTCCAGTTTACCACTGTCCACACGAAAATTCATTCAGTACTTTACAAGACTGGTAAAAGATTTTAACTTACAGGAAGACGTCTGAGGGCTAAACAAGAAGGTGAAATCATTGCAAAAGAAAAAAACAAAGAAGCACGGGTGGGGGAAAACAACAAGGTTATGTGAGGGACAGCAGGCCTATAAAAAGAAGCCCACTGTCTAGATTATCTATAAGGAACCACTTATCACGAGCGCCCAGCTCCACACTGTGACTGATGGGCCTCCGCAGACCACGAGTACCAGCACACTATCTGGTACACACAGAGCCGCTCTTTAAACACAAAGGCAGAAATATGAAGCATTGTTTCCTTGGCTGTCATTTAGTAAATGTATTCTATTTGCTCTATGGTCTAAACAAGAAAAAAAGTGTAGTCACTGCTTTTTCTGCCCAGAGGCACAATAGGCCCTGCCAATCTAATAAGGAGTACACATAAAAGCAAACATACACAGAATAACCTCTTGATTAGTAAGATAGATAATATCACTGATTTAAATACAAGTAGGCTCCTTATTTCAGGTGTAAATGTACTACACTGGAAAAATAAAGTCCCTCTTTTAGTCTCACATTCAGTGTAAAAATCTTATGATAATAATAATAATGATAATAACAATAAAAATTTTAAATGAACAAGTGAAAAAAATCTGCCAGTATGTGAGATAATCCCACTTGTTTCCAATTTTTTTCTTGAATCAAGTGTCTTGATACTTGATACTAGTCAGCTGATCTGCCTCCTTCTGCCCCTACATTTACACTCGCTTACAGAAAAAAAAGAAAAAAAAACTGAAAGTGAAAATGCATTGGAACAAGTGGGAATATTTCATTAAGACTAAATATGAGACTAAATGTGTTGTTATGTTGGATATTTTTGGCAGTGTATCCTTACAAGGAGTACAACTAACCTACAGTATACCATACATAGACCAACCCTAGCCACAGTGGAAAAATGGTATATTTAATGCCACCAGAAAGATCAATAAATCAGAAAAAAAAAATACCATAGAAAAACTAATCCTCCCAAAAAGCTGTTAAACACTTGCCATGTCATGAAGTCACACGGCCAGAACTAAAATATGCGTTTCTTTTCTACCCGTGTGAACTATGGAGAAATAAAAGTACTCTCCCTCTACCCCCAAAGCCATTCCTTAAAACAAATGTCATGATAGCAGAACAAAAGACCAGACTGTTTCCATTCAATTGGGGATATTTTAGCTGTAAAAACCATGCCGAGGCAAGGGGCATGGACCCCGTCCCTCAACCCTCTCCTCCCCCCACCACCATCACCTTTCTTGTTCTCCTTCATTTCCTGTGACAGGCCACAGGGCTCATGGTCCACTGCTCTCTTTAGGCCTTGGGAGGACACTGGAGGAATCATCTGATGACTCCTCGCCTCCTTCATCCCCCTCTTCTGTGAGGTTAAGACGCAATTAAGCTCTTTAATAGGGCGGCTTTAAGATGCTTTTGAAGCGGCTGTGGAGGCGCATGAAATGAAATACTTAAAACGACTCATGAACTGAGGGGTCCTTAAAAAGCATTAAATATTCCTGTTGCAGCTATATGTCCGCTGAGCTTGAGTGTGTGTATATGTGGAGTGAATGTGCTTATAAAAAAAATCCTTTTCAAATTCCCTTCGGCCTTTCTTTACAATGGCTTCAGTTGGAAAGCTAGAAAAGCAAAGCCTATTTATGATAACAACCACCCCTATAATTATCTCCCTATTTTCAGTTATCTCTCTGTAACTTTCTATAAATGTGGACGTATCTGACAGCAATAAGGCCTGTTTGTGCAATGTACACACAGGCCTGAGTGTGTGATGTACAGCAAGCGTACTGCATAGTGCAGACAATCTATTTGTCACAAGGCTATCTTTATGTCAGGAAAATAACGCTGCATGTCTCCCGTTGCATTTGGTATAACGTAGGCCTGGATGTCTTTGGGGGGTCGGGGGCCTGTGTGCGCTCAAAACCATTCCAGTCATCAAAATTCTCCTGTTAGATTGAGTTTTACAAAGAGCCATTCTAATCCTTGCCCACTACTCTCTGTGCCTCCAGACAGGATCTAACAAAGATGACAAATGCTGCTGACTTCTTCCTGGAATGAAACCCAGAAGGTCAATGTAAAGGAAAAAAAAAAAAGAAGGGGGGAAAAAGGGAGTGAGACTGAGAAAAGGAAAAAAAAAGAAAACACAACATTTGTGCTTCTAAGTCTGATGACATACATCATGAAGGCTGACAAAAAAATGTAAGTTCATTTTCAAAAAAGTTCCATAGCAAAACAGGAATCCATGGCACAGACATGCTTGCGCCTCATTTTACTTAAGGCTTTCTTCTCCATTTCAGAGTGTCACAGGCAAGCAGATAGACAGGAGGAGGGATATATATCGCAGGGTGCCGCTTTCTGTCCCGCTCCTCGTTTATACACACAGCGGCCGTGTCAAAGCCGCTCTCAGACTCAATGGTAAATGACAAATTTGGATAATGCACACACACAACCTTGCTAAAATAAATAGGAGACATGGAGGCTTAGCCAGAGCTAAATCCTGAGGCTGCTGGAGACCTGAGTGTGCGGATTACACCCCAGACGCCTTAAACAATGCAACAAAATGTGCATCCTTAAAAGCATGAAATCCTTGAAGCATCAGAGCTGACTTGTCATTTGCTGTTAGTATTCAAAGTTGCTTGTGCTTTGGGGGCCAGCACTGCACCTCTGTGCCCTAAAAGAAACACTTACAACGCCCTTAAGGAACCACCATTGTGGATATCTATTTTTCTAGCTGTGGAATATTCTACAAGAGGATGTCATAACAAAGGAAACAATAAAAGAGGCCATGTTCCTGCACCACACTGGGTATCCATAACATTACAAACAGGAGGAAGACAATGCCACAGGCACTGACACTTTACAAGAAAAATGTCTTTGTTTTTAAATAAAAAGAGGGGAATTAAAGCCCACCTTGTATCTCCTTGAATATTAAGCAAAAATGAACTGTTGGAGAAAGCAGCAAATTCATCATGATTTCCTTTGCTTTTTTTTTTATGAAGTATCCACAGCTCTGCCATACTACTTGATGGAAACTATGATTACTATATTCCTAACCATAATATGACTTTGTTTAGGCATTTTATGGTGACTAAGATTGATTGGTAGTAATACCGTAGAAAAACAGTGGTTAAATCATAGAATAACCATGGTTCAGAAACCATGGTTTTTACTTTCCACTAAAAAAACATAGTTACCATAGTTCAGTTGCCATAGTAAACCATGGTTAATTTGATTTTGAAACATTATACTGCTATACTCCAAACCAGCCATGTCACAACGGGAAGCCCATTGAAAAACTGGGCACACTGGTGGCTTGCACAGCCATGACACTGTTCTCATATCTCTATCATAAATTTAATCGCTGTGATTTAAGTGAATTTCACTTCTTTTTAGGCCACGGCCATCACAAAGAAATTTCTGTTTTCCCCTCTCTGTGTTGTCTACATTTCTGACAGGAAGGTGAGGTGTGGTATGGCAGGGCACAGGTCTTGGAGGTGTCACATTGTCACCCCAGAAGCGCCAGTACCTGTCCTCAGGGACGGCCCTGTAATGTCCAGCCTCATTGGGATCAGCAGCAGCCGCGGCCCCTGGGCGCCCTCTCTCAGGTGACATCGCCTGTCTGCTCTGGCTCTATGATGGCTCCACTGTCACCATGGCTTATGGTACTGTTGCTTGCGTCTACACAGCTTGGCTATTTGCAAACACACACACATACAAACACAGTGGTGCACGATCTGCACATCAAAGTGTGTGCATCAAATCAAACATAACTCAAACATCCTGCAGTTGCGGTGCAAATACTAAAAAGAGGGAAATGCCTGCATTTCTATGTAACCATAGAAAGCATGAAAGCAAATTATTGTTGCATCTAAGCGTCTAGCCATAACACCTGATTCAGAGGCAAAGGCATAATCAGCTAAACTCAATAGGGTTGTCTACCAAAGAGCAAGTCATTACACTCCATTAATTAGGCATTCCTGGCCTCACTGCTTTGAGAAGTTCAACAAAAATGATGGACATATCCATTAAAAAAGGACTACATCGTACAATATCGTGCATCAAAAAATTAATTTGATGTCACAGCAACCGGATTGACTGTTCTGAGACTATAACAGAATTATCACGCAATTTCAGCTGAAAACCCTACAGCATACAGTAGAAGATGTAATTGGAAAAAGTTCACAAAGAACTCAAAATGAGCCTGACTACAGATGTGTCAACTAATATAAAACATCACATAACAGTTTTTTTTATCAGTTCATTAGCCAATATGTCAGCAAGCAGATTAGTAATGTTGCAGAAAAGGTCTGGTGAGAATCTTGAGAATTATGACTTCCTCCTTAATTGAAGTTTTGCTTAGTTTCTATTATGCATATCGGAAAGTGTTAAAGCAAAAGACAAATATTAATCTCATTGGAACAAATCAGATTTGAACTAATTTAAAAATTAATGTGCACTTTCTGGTGCTTGAGGAGATATTTCCTGGTAATTACAGGACATACATTTTCTACAAAACAATATTACATGCAATTTCAAAATTGTGAGAACAAAGGAGCCAAATAAAACATAATGTATGTGTGTGCATTCAAGTCTCAACACATTTGAAGTGGTCAAGCCAGATGATGTATAATGGCAAACCCAAAAGTCTTAACCCCCATTTCATATGAGGGAGAAATGAGCCATACTGTCCCATTATATCGCTATAAATCATTTTTTGTGGACGGCTGACAGCTTTTTATCAGATCTAACCTTTTCAAGCCTCCATTAAGAGTGCTAACATTTTCAACTCTGACACATTTGCAGTTTACGAATCTCACAGCTGATTTACTTTGGGAGGGGGCAAGCTGGCGACAATGCTCATTTCCACATAGGCCGTCCATCGTCTTGGGGTGGGAGGAATGGTGGAGAGAGGGAAGAGCGAGCAGAGAACGCGCTCTGAATCTATTTATCTAACTCTACGTTTACCCTTTTAATCTGTTGTGTTGCAGAGCAAAATGGCTTTGCTACAGAAAATATTTTTCTGGTCCTGGGGTAAACAGTATATTTTGATTTACTCTATTGATTCTGCCACTGTACACAACCACTGTACTGATGGTGCCAAGATCCCTTATGATCTGACAAATTACTCGTGAGCGGACTTCTAGACTTTCGCAGAGAACAGATGCTGTCAGGCTTGGAAAAAAACAAAGACTAGACATCTTGGAAATGGAATAGGAAAGGCAAGTATTAGGCCAATTTAAGAGGAACCCTGTACAGCAGATACTTTTTTTTTGTCTGGTTTGTGCTTCGCTGAGGTGCTTTGATGTGAGAGGCTGAGGTGTTAATGTTTTGATTGTTGGAGATTCAGCTTAGTTTTTTGTGAAGGCTGTGAAAAGGCATTCTGGAGACAATGGAGATTAATCACTGATCTATCAATCTATCTGTTTATCCACTAATCCATCAAGTACCAACACTGCACCAACGTGTGTCCTACATTCCAGATACACAGCTTTTGAGGAACTACACAGACATAAAACAAAATTTTAAGTGACTGAACCTCACAAGGATCACCAGTAGGATCCTAATTCACTATAAAGCATGTCACAAATGACATTACACCAACCAAAATTACTAATCAAAGATAACTCTTGACAAATACATCACAATGATTCAACTGCAAAACTATTTGGGCAGTCTGCAAATTCTGGTTATTGTCTTGAATACAGGATAAAGTGTATCACACTGATTAGACAAGTACAAGGTCAGATCATTTTGCAACAAGGAGAGTTATGCGGCAACTTTGCCAACTATAATTGATCTTAGTACACAACAATCAGGAAGGGGCAGTTAAGGTGGTGCCATGCCAGGGTCCATATTTCATTACATGCTGTGTTTAACCTTACCCACTTCTCCTAAAACACACAAGAGGCTCATTATGTGTTTAATATTCACCAGCAGGTGAATAATTTTTATGCAACTCTGATAGTTGGGTGAGATGGATAACTCAATTATCTGAACATCCGTCAGAGCAGAGGGCTTGCCGGCTCTGGAACGCCACCAGCTAAGATTGATGGCTAGAAGACACCAATAGCTGCTGCTTCGCCATCTCATCCAGGCACTGGGCCTGAACACGCTGTTTGATTCTGCAGAAGACCGTTTTTCTCTCCCTTTTTTTCCTTTTCTCTTTTTTCTTGGGAGCCTTGTAGGTGAAGCGTCATTACCCCTCACTCCACTGAAGAGGGGTTCATTATGGGGTTAGTGTGTTGGCAAGACTATTGTTTGGATGATAAATGCAGTTGGTGAGGGCTTTGGAGGGAAAATTAGTTATGTGTTTTTTTTTCCCTTTCCTTCCAAGAAAACATGTCCCCATTGCTCGCTTTACAAGGCTTGAGGGCAAACCAAGAACAATTAACACAAGCTATGGGTGAAGTAGTTCAGTTAAAGCAAAGAGGGAATTCATGAAAAATAAGCAAATCACTGGAAATGTCAATCAGGGGCAATGAAGTAATTACAAACGCCGCTGTGCCATTTCAAGGTCAGTCAAAAAGGAAACCAAAAGGTTCAGAGCTGAGTACTGAAATCTGTCTTTGAGGAATGAAAGAACGGACAAATAGCCTCGCCTTCAGCCCTCCAGGACCAATCTCATGAAATGATACCACTAATGAGAAGTGAAAGGAGAATGATGTCACCCCATCATTCCTTCTTCCTCTATAGGTTTGTGTTTTTGTGACTACAAACAAAACACTGACCCCAAAGTCACTGCCTTCAACTTTACGCATACACACACACACACACACACACACACACATGTGCACCCACCAAACTTGCATCTGAAACTACAGTGCATAAGGCCTAACAATAAGAGAAAGATGAGGCACATTTTGAAATGTCAGCAGTAAATGTCAATTAAAAATTACAAGGGTGCTGGAAAAGGTAGGGTCTGAAGGGACTGACATTTTTTTTGACACGGCAGCGTTTATCTGACCGGGGTGTTGGCTGACATGATGGGATCTTCGTTGTCAGTTCCTTAATACACTTGGACAAGGCCGCCGCAGTGAATATCAATGAAAGGCACCCGTGGGCAGATATCAGAGGCTCAGTCTAACCCTAACCCTCCAAACAGCCTGTTAGTACTCTGATATCTTGACCTAATCTAATGCCACTGGTAACTCTGTGAGCAACAACAAGATGGATGAATGCCATTTTCTTTAATCAAAACCAAAGGAGGACACAAACTTGTACACAGGAATATCTAGACATCTGATCTCTCGCTTGTCATGCCGCCTGTGGTACAAATGATATGACCTTATGGGAATTTGAAAAAAAAACTCTTAAACTTGTCAGATCTGAGATTTGATTCAGTCATTCAAATCTCAGCTTTGACTCACTGCGAGAACTATCATTTAAGTGCTTTCTCATTAAATGCTACGATGTCCCTCATGGTTAAGGAATGTCCTGGAGCCCAGGCCAACTATTTTCGGTCAACAACTTTCTTGCAGGGCTTAAACGAGGTCTACTAAAGATGGCAATCATCAAAGACGGGCTTGTCCTAGAATCGCACCTCACTGAATTTGAGTTCATGTGGTCAACAGTATTATCAAAAATGACACCGTTTTTCCATCTGAAAGGAGGCCATTTCCAAATAAAAGTATATTACATAGAGAAAATATAACAGACTGTTGATTATGACCTTGGCATTACCCCTCGTCTCCCTCTTTTTAACTGCTCATTGTAATCGGATGAATCATCCTCACTGGAAATCAGAGGTTCAGTTTGATGGCAGCGTTTGGAGTTATTCAGGAAGTCATTTATCTACAAGCAAGCTCATTCTCTGACCGTGAACCCATTATCTATTGCTTGTCTCAACTGGTTTATTGAATTTCGAAATAAACAGCACACATTAACTTTTTTTTAAAATATGCCTGGTAAACTGGTAGGGCAATGCTACGTAAAATAGCCATTCTTTACACAATACTGTAAGACAGATAATTCCTCTGGTGAAGTATCACACTAAAAGCTGACAAATTCGGGATTGTTTTAAGAATCCTACACAAGCATACTGCTTTAAATTACGTGCCAACTGAAGTGCATTTTGAATCAAATTATCCATGTTATTAACTCATACTTTAACAGTTTCTCTTCCAGTGTTGCAGTCTCACTGAGCCCAGAGATGTGATCCTGATCTTGTAACGTGCACTATGAGGGTCAGCAAAGCATTAACAAACAGAGGCAGAGGGACTGCTCCCATTGCAGAGGAGGCAATGTGCTGTTTTGAACAAAGTACAAGGATATCACAGATTTGTAACAAGCATTAGCAGAAAGAATCCAACAAAGTAAAAGCTACTGAAAACATGAACAAAAAAAAAAGCTTCAGGCGCTATTGGGGGACAACTTAATACTGTAAATGAGGCTGCAGTGTTTTTCACAAATTTGGCATCTGATACAGGAGAAATAGAAAAACTGAAGAAAACTGATGCATGTACAAATAAAGAATATATCACTCACCCATTTTTTCATTATGCATACAGTGTTAATTAACATTTAGGACAAAAAAATCAACTGTATGGAAGAGTTGAATCAATTTAAATGGAAATGTTATAGAATATTTATTATATAGTTGCCAATAACATTGATATTTATCAATTAAATATTTATTAGTTGTTTAGTTTGAAAAACATTATCCATCTATTAATGGCTAATAATATTACCTTACGTGACACATTACATTTCTTTCACAACATAGATGTATGTCCTGTCATGCAGATAAAGCAGTTTAGAAATGAGAGAGAGAGAGAGAGAGAGAAAGAGAGAGCGAGAGAAAGAGAGAGAGCGAGAGCAAGAGAAGATTTCAGTCTCTCCTGGTCTCAGAGCATCCAGGGTTTGAAACCTTTCAGCAGTGCAGCACCATATCACAACGTGTCAGCCGGCCGTCACGGCTGAGGGGGGTCACAGCCATGGCGAGGCCAGCTGAGGCAGCAGGGGTGACTTTCCAGCTTTGTGTATTTGGAAGTCCTGCTTATTGGACTAAAGAGTGGGAGGGAGAGGCCATGCGTGAATACTCTTGCCCCGCCGCCCCTCACATCTTCGTGTGCTCTGCGCCCCGACACAAATAAACTTGGAGTCTCCCTGAATGATTACTTAACTTGTTAAAGGAGACCTACATGACACTGAGTACCATGGCACCGCACTGAATATGTGTCGTAGCCCCCCTCCCACCCACCGAAAAAAAAAAAAAAAAAGGGGCTGACAAGCAAGTCGGTCGATCCACATTTTTTTCTTTTTACAGATATACCATAAAACCTCAGCTGTAAATGTTTTCAATAAGGCAAATAATCAGTTAGGTTTGGAACACAGACGCCACCACAAAACAGAACAAAATTTCTGCTTTGAGGCTTCCACTCGTCAATATTGTGTGCTTGTATGCATTATCTTTAATTCTGACCTTCTTCATGACAAATAAAAATGTGAATTACTCAGTGGTTACCTGCAGATATGCAGTGTGGTATGCAAGGCCAATATCAATCTGATTTATCAGTACATAGACAATACTGATCCAACTCTAGTTACATCTATTAAAATACAATTGTATATCATCATCATCATCAGTTGTTGTATGCTAACTCCTGGAGCTATTCTGGCCATTTTCTCTGTGTAAAAACAAGAATTATAAAGATGAAGACAGCTGAATCAACAAACTGCTATTTTGCACCTCCTGAAACCTCATATCCTCAATACTGCCATGGTATGTGAGAAAAAAAAAAAGAAAAACCTTTGTGTTGTATTCTCTAAAGACAATCTGTAGATGCAAAAGTAAAGTGGGTTTTCTCAAGAGACAGTAAAATGGGTCTGTATGTGGTGCTGTGATATATTCTGTTCTTGCATTGACACATACAGGCGCACAAAGACACACAATCACACACACACAAACACCTCTGTTCCCCCAGCGTGGGACCACGAAGGCGCGTTCCTGTCCAGAGGTTCTCATGACAACAGATGCAAGGAATTAATCACCCGTTTCCCTGCTTCCCTTCCCAAACAATGTGTGTACTCTGGAAAACAATCAGGCTCACAGGCAGGCCATTCAGGCTGTAAAGGGCTTCAATGACCAGAGTGGAGGTGGCCAGGATTCAACTGTGTAGTCTTAGAGTGTTGAAATAGACCCTGGACTGGAAGTGGTGTGATGTACATATGCAAAATGTGGAAGTCTGGGGTTTGTGTGGGCTATGCTGGGGAGGAAGTGGTTAGCGTTGTTGGATAAAGATAGGAGCTGCCACCATAACGCTGAGAAAAGCTGATCGTGGTTAGTGGTCAAAAAAAGGAGAAGTTAATAAATGATAGGCAGACAAATGATTGCTGCTGCACTATAAAGTCAAACAAAATGTGTATGGTTAACAGAGGTAGAGAGGAGAAGGAAAACATACTATAAATTACCTGTTCCAATAGCTCCAGAACTGCTCGTTGAGGTAGGTGCGATGGCTGTGGTCGTCCCCAAAAGAGGCTTTGCTCTCGATCCAGTGGACAATGTGCCCCTCCACAGCTTTTCATGGAGAAACACACAGCGACAGTCAGAAAAAGAACTGTGACAAACAAAGACACAGAAGCAAAATCTGGAGGGGACAAGTGATATTTTCTTTTGCAAATGGACTTCACAGTTTTCTGTTTAATTCACTAAAAATCAAGGAACATTTGGTATAAACATGACAAGGACTTGACACTCGAGAAATCATATTCGAGAAAACTGTTAAAAAAAAACAAAAAAAAAACAGAGCTAGCCAAGCTTAGCGGGTAGTTATTACAGATCAAATAAAATGTTGACATTTGTAATGCACCATAAATACTAACCAACTGGAACCTCCAGGATAATGTCAGGTGTTTTGTCGTAGCCCATAGCTCTCAACTGGTTTTCATCTATAGGAGTGAGATTGCAGCATTTTAATATTTGGCCACAGTGATGTCCTGATATATTTTAGGGAGAAAAAAGAATTCACAGTATATTATTTGGTAGTTGTACTGTTCTTGGCACCAAATGTGGATCTTAGGTTATCAACCTACTGTACTGTTTGTCACACAGGCTGTAAAAATTACAGATTTTACCTAGGTGGTGATAACAAAACCCCTTATGTTGGCAAAGCAGAAGACATAACAGTAGAGGACAGCAGGCGTGGTGAAACTATTAGCTACATCTGCCACTTATTTGCTGCCGTTGCACAAAAAACCTGTAAAGCCCAGTTACAGTACTGCTCTCCAGTTTGCAGTGTGGTAGAGCTTCATAAAGAATAGAGTGAGGGGACAAGGTTGGCATTATAGCCTCTGTAAGCCTGACCCCTGCCTGCACAGGCTGCAGCCATTGTCCTTGACTCCTGGCGCGCTTCAGCCATTATCCCTACAACACCTGATTTCTCCATTAAATCTCAGGCTGACCAGGTCATTCGGTTCCAGGGGCCTGCCTCTTTGTCTCCAGCCAAGCTCAACTAATGGGGCATGGAAGGGAATTGAAGAGAGGCGGAGGGTGGCGGTGTTGGTGGTGGAGAAGCGGTAGCGTCAGCCATGGGTGTAGAAAGAGAGCTGAGTGAGGTCAGTGACGCAGCCAAGGGTCTGTGGTGTGGAAGGGCATCGCGGTTAAGGTAATGTGGGTGTAGCTGTGCCGATCGGTGGGGTGTGGGTGGCAGAGGGGTTACGGGGGGTTTTGTGGGTCCTCTCCTCAACGCCTACTGGGCTGCTGACATTGTCATGCAGCTTTGATCGCCTTTTTACATCACCTTTGATTAAAATTAATGGCCCGTCCCCACTGTTGGGTAGCTTATTTCCAATCCATTTATCAGACGGGGTGAGGCTGCCTCAGTGGCCCTTGTGCCCCCCGAACTCTGACAGTTTTAGAACAGTCCTCAGTACAGCCCCGCAGAAAGGTCAGCACTCCAGGCCCAAATAAATGATATGGTGTTAATGACAGAGGGAATGACTTTTATCCTTCATCACTCATCTGACCTAGGGGATGGTGATGGTGATGTGGAGGGGGGAGGGTTAAAAATTTCTGTTACACAATTTCACACCTGGGCACTCTCTAACTTGATTTAATATTGTCTGGAAAAAAGAAGAAGAAACTACAAGATATTCAGAAAGTGATCCATAGCAGATACATGATTGTGATTTCTCCTTTGAAATGGCACAGACAATTAAGATACATTCGATTTTTTTTTTTGTCTTTAGTCCTGAAATAAATCTGCACAAGAGACCAGTTACAAACAAAATGGCAACAGTCTTTTTACAGTGAGAGATCTCTTTAATGGCATCAATCTTATATTCAAAGTCATTTGAACAGAAAGTGGCCTGTTTTGTACATTTTTGAAAACAAATCATACCGGTGACTGTTAACCTGAGAGGATCAGCCATTACGGCTCAGCAAACAGTAGGAGCTATCTTTGAAGCTCTTATTTCTTTAAATATTCATTATAGGCTAGTGCATAAATTAAACATTCAGGGATATTTGATAACAGCTCCTGGTTGTTAGCAAATCAATGGGAGATAACATCCACCACATCAATCACATCCAGGTTTCCCTTTACCGTGCTTACAAAAAGCCTACAAAGACTGCATGACCAGACTGACTTTAGTAATGCGACGACATGGTCGAGGGTTGGCTTACCTAAAAAGGATAGGTTCCTCTCCCTCAGTTTGTCACGGAGCAGTACCTCATGTTCCTGGCCAATAGCACTGAGAGCAAAGAGTCAAGGATTCCAACATACAGCTACAGCAGTAAACTCTATCATTATTCATACAGAAACACAATGCATTCAGGCTCAGAGACAGTGGTATAAAATTAAGTCAAAAGTTCAAATAAAATATTTATATTAAAATAAGTTCCACCTTCAAATTCTGCAGCAAAGTTTTGACTGAAATGGGTTGCTATGGAAACCACAAGCCTTACTTGCTTTGGCCTGTGCGTTTCTGTGGTAACAAAATAAGTGCACAAAGTTGAGGAGGTGTGTACTCAAGCTGGGTATGCATTTTATGCATGTATGTTTGACATCAGTTAAACTAGCATCCGTTTCACAAAGTGAAAGCCACAATCAGAGGGGGAGTTGGCAGGTCAAACTTAATCAGCTTTCTCAACAAATCTCCAAAGTGCATTACCAAAATGACAAAGACAGAACTTTCAGGGAAAACACAGACTGAAAAAATGCCAATTTGGCAAAATGCATATGGCCCCTAGACTAGCTATTTGGCTCAATCTTCTATAGTCTAAAAAGATTATTATGATTATTTTTTAAATGCATACCATTTTGCATCAGGAGACATGCTGGCTGATACCACAGAAGGCACTTTGCATTAACAAAGGCCTGATATCAAATGCATAATTAGCTTTTTGGAGAAAGAAAGGCAAACTCCTTTAGGCATTATACCACCCCAACACACACAAATCACTCAAATGGCCTCACAATTAATACATGCATACCCTGAGCGGCACACATGCATAAGAGCCAATCTTGTGATGTGTAGATGGAGCCATTCCAAAGCACATGGTAGTAGGGCGGTTATCATGAACTCTCTGCGGTAAAGTGACTGAATGCAAGTTGACACTAAAGGGAGGATTGTGAAAGAAAGGTAAAAAGGGGGGATGAGGACTGAGGGCAGGGTAGGACAGGGTTGACCGGCTATGAACAGAGGACCTAAAACGGGACAACCCACCCCTCCACACACATGAAAGCATGGACAGACACAATAACATACAGACGTACACATGCACACACATGTACACGTATTCAAGTAAGCCCCTTCCCCTAGGAAATAGACGGTCTGCTGCCCAGCTGCTTGCCCCTAAATAGCCTGGACTCAAACTCCGCCCTTATGGCCCTGGCCAGCCACTAGTAAGACAGGAGGGTGAGAGTCAAGGCGAGACAGACAAAAAAGACAGACAGGCAGAGGGATTTTTTTTAGTGGAGCTGAGGAAAGGCAGCAAATACACTGAACGCGTTGGAGTCAAAATGATTAAGGAACAAATAAAAATAACGTGGAATGAAATGTGCTTAGTTAAGTTACACTGACATGCCAAGAGCTCTCCATGGTGCTAATGCCTCTGAGAAATATTAGAACTAAATGCAATTACGCACAAAATAATTATTCATTTTAAACATGTAAAAATAATTCCCATGTTTTATTTATTTTTTATTTGTGTAAATAACACACAATTTAGGGCGAATAAAATACCACACAGAATAAGTGTGAATATGATTAACACCACGAGGATTATGCATTCCAATTCTTTTCTCGTGCCATAGAACATTGGGCCTGATCCACTGCGTGAACATGGAGATGCATTTAGATCAGCGTCTCCTCTCCTCCTCCTCCTCATCTTCTTTCCATCGCCTTCCAGCCCCTGTATCTGTGATAGAGGGGCGGCAGGCGGGATGAAACAGTTCCTCTGTGAAGCAGAACTTTTATGTCAGGTGAAGCCAGACACATCTCATCCCCTTCAATAGCTCCTCGTCAATTTCAGGCTTAAAATTTTATGGGATAGGATACTGTTTGATGCAGTCTACCAGCGGTCCATAACAGCAGTCATTTATTGTGCACTGAAAAGAGGGGGAAGAAATATTATGGTGTGCATGGAGGGGGGAGTGGGGGGTGAAGGAAGGAAGCCCATACAGTGGTGTAACAGCATTAGGAAGGGAGAAAACATGGGAGACGCTGGTGGATTGGCAGGCATGACCGCCAGCTCTCACGTGATATTATCGGGAAACATGAATGGCTGATGCCGTCTGTCTGCCAGGTGGTACAGTAACAGTGAAAAGCTGGCTGTACATGAGCAATAGACTTGCAACTTGGAAAAAGGGTAGGGTGACACTCTTTACTATAAAAAAATATTTATGGGTAAAATTTTAAGATGTAAAATCATATATTTTCCAATGATGTCAAACAATTTACATTACGCTAAAAAGTCATGTTTGTTTAAATTTAAAGATAAAAATGACTTACTTGATAGATGTTATTGGCCAGAGTTTGGTCTGGAATTAAAGATGGCTCCTTGAGCATGTTGTTGAGGACAGTTTTAGAGGCTGAGAACCAAACATAGACAACAGAGAGACAGACAAAAATACAGATATCCTTAGTGACACCATGTTGTGTAAATTACACTAAACGTGACAGCTTGCTTAACCTACACATCTAAAAAACATTTCCTAAATGTTGCACTGAATGGAGAGGGATAAAGTCAATACCAACAGTGAAAATAAAACCTGTGAAAATATAGAGACAAAAGACGGACTAAACATTATTCACCATGCTACTGTTAGTGTGGTATTTCTGCACTAGACCACTGGATGGCTGCTTGGTGTCTATACAGATTTTCTATAGATAAATGTTTCAGTCCAGAGCACAAGAGCCCCATGTAGTTTATCTATGTTATGAACGATGACTATTCTGCATCTCTCATCCCCATTCCTGCTCTACTAACATTATAAATCAGCAAGGAAAGCCCTCTGGATTGATTTCCTGGTACTGCAACAGCAAAAAAATTCCTTAAATCATTTCTTAAAAAGATTTGGATTAAATGGATTGTATCATTGTGTGACGAAATGGTCGAGGCACGCCATTTTAGTGATATATACACATGGTCCTGACAGACTTGCAGCGTTACTGACAATATCAGGAATGTTTCTATTCACATTTCAGGCATGGATGGTGCCTGTACCAACACTGTACGCAGGATCCTAAGCTCATATAGATAACTGTGTAGATAACAGTTAAAGACGGGATAGCTTATTCAAGATTTATAGAATTAAGCAGTGACAAGCTCCCCAGTGAAATGGAGTCAAATGAAAGGAAAAAAAAAACTTAGCTCAAGATTTTAACGCTGACTGGATCATTAAACCTTTGTTAGAATAAGTTCATTATTAAAAAGATATTTTGAAGAACATGTAAACTACTCAGAACCCTTCCATCCACTCTTCCTTGCTTTTTTTTTCATGTGTTACACCTTGAGAAGACTATCACAGGAAGGACAAACAGCACTGTGATCATCTACTCCACCTTATACCGAAATAAAGAGGGAGGAGGGTGGAGGGAGAACAAAGCCTATTCAGCACTCCCTCCCTCTCTCTTTCTCTCCCTGCGTTTCTTCCTCTTTGTGTCCATCTTTCTCTGCCGTCTCTTCGTCTCTCTCTCTCTCTCTTTACCTCCCTCCTGTTTCAGTCTCTCCCAACCCCGGTAC
>OMLB01018591.1:18243-33694 GCA_900302555.1 Myripristis jacobus | reverse complement strand
CTCTGCCATCTGAATGTCTCAACAGAAATTGAGACTCATCAGACCAGTCTTCCAGTCTTCAACTGTCCAATTTTGGTGAGCTTGTGCAAATTGTAGCCTCATTTTCCTGTTTTTAGTGGAGATGAGTGGTACCCGGTGGGGTCTTCTGCTGGTGTAGCCCATCCGCCTCAAGGTTGTGCGTGTTGTGGCTTCACAAATGCTTTGCTGCATACCTCGGTTGTAACGAGTGGTTATTTGAGTCAAAGTTCATTGTCTATCAGCTTGAATCAGTCGGCTCATTCTCCTCTGACCTCTAGCATCAACAAGGCATTTTTGCCCACAGGACTGCCACATACTGGATGTTTTTCCTTTTTCAGACCATTCTTTGTAAACCCTAGAAATGGTTGTGCATGAAAATCCCAGTAACTGAGCAGATTGTGAAATACTCAGACCAGCCCGTCTGGCACCAACAACCATGCCACGCTCAAAGTTGCTTAGATCACCTTTCTTTCCCATTCTGACATTCAGTTTGGAGTTCAGGAGATTGTCTTGACCAGGACCACACCCCTAAATGCAATGAAGCAGCTGCCATGTGAATGGTTGATGAGATAATTGCATTACCGAGAAATTTAACAGGTGTTCCTAATAATCCTTTAGGTGAGTGTATCTTAATCTAATTATAACCCATGACTGATGCACAAAAGGCAATCGTGTCAGTTCGCATGAACAGACAACAGGCAGACAAATGACGGTCAATCTTGTGGCAGGAATAGAGAAATTTTTGATTACACGCTGCATTATAGGGGTGTAACCGTACATGTATTCATATTGAAAAAAACAAATGCAGTGTGCCAACATTACTCAGCCGGGTACGTTCATGGCAACACGACAGACATGTGATTTCATTTGAAACGGCGTCATCCGAGTGTGAATATCTTTGGTACAAGGAAAAAAAAACACCTAATTGCAAACAGCTGACTACGGCATTCAAGCAGCCTCTCCCTAGCAATTCAGATCGGGCCAAAGCTGTAACAACTGCCATCGGAGTTTTTATTAATATATGTGTTATATATATTTTGTTTATTTGAGAATGTTATATTTATTGGAAAACTTATTTTATATATATATTTTTGTTTATTTGAGAAAATTTTACCTATTGGAAAACTTATTTTATATATATTTTGTTTATAATGAGAATATTTTATTTATTGGAAAACTTAGTACCAGCACTTGGCAGCAGCATTCTATTTTTTTTCTCTATTTTGTATAATTTTACAATAAAGTTCCTAACAAACATAAAATTGCTTGTTTAAAGCAATTTTATGTTTTGCATTTTGTTCCCATACTGTACCAAAAATGTACCAAATTGAGACCTCAAAACCGAGGTACGTATCGAACCATGATTTTTGTGTATCGTTACACCCCTACTGCATTACAATCCAGGAGACACACACAGCACATATAACATGCATGCTGTATGTGTGTCTAAAGGAGATTAGTGTTATGAGCCAGAGCATGCTATCTTCCTCAGATTTCACTCAGACATAAAAAGCAGCCTTTAAATGTGCCATCATGGTTATTGGATAGACATCAAAATAATTAGCCCTAACCTTAACCCTAACAGATCTCAAATGATCTAAAGGAATTCTGGTTTTAGAGCAAGAAAACATTAGAACATGGACACACACACACACACACACACACACTCTTACCACCATAAACAGAGCAGAGGCTGCTTCTCCTTCGATATCGCTGTCGTCTGAGCTGTCTGATTCTCCACTGCTGTCTGCGACACACAAGGGCACAAAACTCACAACTTCACCTTTAATAACCTTAAGCGTCAAACAGAAGGCGGCCTTATTTAACACTGCTAAGGTGGATTAGGACTATTTTCCAAATCTGTATTGTGCCACGATAAGAACAGTTTCCATGAGTACCTTTTTTCTTCTTTTTCTCCATTTGGACTGGGGTCTTTTTTCCATCCTCTTCCTCATCCTCCTCTTTTGCTTCCTCCTCATTCTGCTTCTCTTCCTCGCTCTCTTCCTCGCTTTCAGATGCCTCGTCAATTCCTACAAACAAGCAATATTTTAAAGGAAAAAATACAGTTGCCAATCATTAGTTTGAAGGTCTGTCATGGCAATTTTGTGATAGCAATAATCAGTGACGATCTACTGGTTTCATGGTAAAGTAGGTGAGAATAGACCCCATTACAGTGTATACAGAAGAGGTTAGCCACCACATTAGATAGCATCATCACTCAAAAAATAGCAAGATGCTCTATAAACCTCCATTCTATGGGCCATTTGAAAAATCACTACTTTGCAACCATATTAATTTAGTTGAAAATTATTTTGAAAATAATTTTGACAAATATTTTAAATTGAACTGAAATGTTCAAATAATAACTGCTACTTATAATAATTACAAATTCTGTTTGGGCATTTTTGTTTAAAAACTAAATTTTATGAGCCAACATGGGTATTATATCCTAAAAAAGATAACACTTGCACACTAAGGCCCTCTCAAATAAACACCTCCCCGCACGCACGCGCATGCACACACACACATACACACACGAGGAGCTCTGACCTTTGGGGTGTTCCTCTCCTTTGCTGGGCTTTGCCTTCTCTGGCTCTTCCTCTGAACTGAAATCAGAGACAAATGTGCACTTCATTGCAACACATGTAAAAACTCAACAAAAAATAAAAACATATTTTATACAAATGTCTATGAAGAAGTTGTGGTGTTGTTTGCCTGTGTGTGTGAGAGAGAATGCAGTGGATCTGACCTGCTTTCATCTGACATGTAGTCCACCTCTAGGCCCTCATAGTCACCATCATCACTGTCTTCCATGGCCTCATTTTCACTGCTCTTCCTCTTCTTCTTCTTTGCTTTCCCTTTCGCCTCCTTCTCTTTCTTTGCCTTTGATTTGCCCTCTCCATCTGGCCCAGGCAGATGGATGGATTGGCAGAACGTAACAGAGGAGAGCGGATGAAATCAGAGCAAAGAAGGATGAAGCAAACTCAGTAATGGTAAAGTGAATACATTTAAAGAACATTTAAAGACCCCATGAAATGGACTATAACTTTCTCAGTTTTATGTAGTTCCTATTCAAACAGGATGTTTGGGCGGGACATAGTCCAGGGAAGGGTCATTCACAAGAGCAAACCAAAGGGACATCAGTTTGGGAGAGAAACTATTTTATTTGAACGATGAGAGAGGATGTTCATAGATTTGTGAACATTTTATTGGTTTCAAAGTTTTATTTATACCCACAAGTGCAGGATGGTGTCACTATTTAAGATACTCTGTTCATAGTAAGTAGAAGTCATATGACAACTATTACAATGACAATAAGAGTGGGGTGCTTCACTGGGAGACTCAGACTAATTTTTCGCTCCAAGGAAGGCAGGGTTTGCCTATCCAGTAGCCAATAGACTGGCTACTTTTGCAATTTATCCTTGCAGAAATGATGTACTGTGGGGGAATTTGAGAAAAAGTATCATCAGCCTTTAGCTGTCTCTGCATTTCCTTATGTCTGAAGAGGGGTTTTCCTCCCTTTCCTGG
This sequence comes from Myripristis jacobus, assembly GCA_900302555.1. NCBI lineage: Eukaryota > Metazoa > Chordata > Actinopteri > Holocentriformes > Holocentridae > Myripristis > Myripristis jacobus. The sequence continues at coordinate 30,148 of OMLB01018591.1, read as the reverse complement.
GTCCCATCCCATCTCTCTCTCCTTACCTTCTCCCATGCTGCTGTCACTGTCATCGCTGCTCATGTCCAAGTCATCTTCCAGGTCATGGATGCGCAGGTCGCCCCCTCGCCCGCCCCCCTTCTTCTTCTTCTTTTTCCCCGCCTTCTCAGTCTCATCTTCATCCTCCTCGCCACGTTCCTGCTCCCGCAGACGTCTCTGAAGCATGATGCTGAAGTGGTTCACCACTTTGTTCCTCCTGTAGTTTGAGGAAAGGCGTGGTTAGCACAGTTAATTTTCTGACAACACAAGAATATTTTATTTTTGTTATCAAATGTGAATAAATGCTGAGTTTTAATTAATATGAGGATAGATTGCAATCCAAACAGGCAGAAAATCATTTACCAAGGAGGAGGCAGCCAATGAAAAACTTGTTTCATACAGAAACATTGTTTTCCCTTGATGTGATTTGCTCATGCTCAAAAAAAGACCATACCTGCCAACACTTCTGTTTGTGCTGCTAGTCTGCCGTGTTTTACCTTTTCTGTCCAACCATTTCTCCCGTTAATCTCCCTGTTTCTGACACACCTCTTATCCAGTGGGTGTTTGGAGTGAATTTTAGCTTATCTGACTTATCTGTAGGTCTGTCAGATAAGACTGACAGTCTAATCTACAGTACTTCACACATTATTCCCTGTCAAACATGCTCACATTTCAACATTCCCTTCATCTAAGACTCCGCGTGTTCTCCTCATAACGGCCTGACCCCCCCACCCCCCTTCTCTTTCTTGCTTCTCTTCCATTTCCCATCTTGTTCACGGCATCCTCTTTATGCCAACTTTAAATTCCCCTGATCAGTTACTGCTCTTATCCTTCTTTACTTCTCTTTTCCTCCGTCTCTCCATTTCTGTGCGCTTCCCACCTGCTAAACCTCCTCAAGTTTCTCTCTAATCAAACCTCCATTCTTCCCCTCCTTGTATTGATTTTCCCTAATCCCCCTTCCTCAATCACAGATACTTAATCCTTCCTGTTGCTCCACATTCCCTCACCTGCCCCATTCCTCCTCAGCTTCCTCAGCAGTGAGAGTGCGGTGCTTTGCCAGCGGTGTAAAGTTGTACCAGCCATGGACAGGGAAGGCCTCAAAGGCTCCATCGGGACACTGTGTAAAGATGTAGTAGGATGCGTTCTCTGTAACACCACCCTTCTTCTGACCTTTGAACCTGACAAAAACATACACAAACAGACAGAGGGTGAGAGCAAATGCATTTAAACATGGAAGAATCCCTTCCTCCCCATCAGGTTAGGTTTTTAAGCCAGAAAGTGGTGCTGCCAAGATTTTAAACAAATCCCAAAAAGAAGCAATCTAGCCACAGGGAGATATGTTTTTTAAACAACTTTAAAAGAGATGCATAACAAGTGGGAACCAGTGCTGAGATATAAGTGGACTGTGCTCAGTATATGAAAATTCCTGTGTTTATGTTGCAAGCATGCATTGACAGTGAGCAAAAGACCCTTCACAACCCATCTTTCTCTGAGCTTATGGAGTTTGTGTAAGTAAGAAATAAAACAAGTGACAGAGAGTAAAGAAGAGTCCTCACCTCTTGCCAGCTTTGCCGTTGACCTTGAGGATCCAGGGCTGATCCTCCACTTTGAACTCGCGTGTCACAATGCCAAATTTCTTCCGCCGTGCCTCTTCCCGCTGCTTCTTGCCAAACTCACTCCCAGCTGCGCCTTCCGGCGTCTCCTCCTCCCCATACATCCGCCGAGCACTCATGTCTCTTTCCATGCGAGCCTGGGGAGGGAGGTAGATGTTAGGAAATGTAGAAATCGAATTTAGAAAACTCCTGTGATCATCATATGTTTACAGCATGTCTCTTAAACGTAATGCGTTTAGAAACAGTAAAAAAGGATATTTTTTACCTCTGCAAATTAGCAACAACTACTTGTTGCATCTACTTGTAATTTTCTCACCTTATACCTACAGATTAACACTGTCTGTTCTTCTTTCATCTTATCTGACAACAGACTACCCACTTCTCTCTGTTGGGTAAATCATGTTTCTTATGCTACTTGAGTTAATTAAACTATTATTGGTACTGCTGTGTCATGCCCTTATCTTTTTACAGGGAAACTGCAATACCTCAACTGACCACAAGAGGGAATAACAAACTGTCATTCAGTGTGGAGAGCATGCATGGCATTGGCAGGAAAATCCAGCACCATGGAACATTAATCAAACTATCTATGTGGAATATTTCATTTGCAAAGATATTAGGCACCAGTATACCTCCTAAAATACATTTCTGCTATAGGTCAAAGTTTTGTAAGATTGGTTTTGTTGTGGCTTAATTTATAGGGTGACACAGGACATCTAAATAAAAAGGTAAAGCATTTGCAGTGTTACCATTTCTAATGAATGAATCCTCTCTTTTTACAAAAATTAAAAAGGAGAGCACATAGCAGAGTTGTTTAGTAATTGTTTAGGTAAGTAATGTTAAGTAATCACTACTATACAAATAAAGTTCTCTCGGCTAAAAACAAACAAACAAACAAAAAAAAACATTCCACATCAGCTTCTCAGTGTCAGTGGATGAGCTCCAAGTTCTACATCTGTATGACATGGTTTATGTTTCCAAGTGTCAACTGAACCGTCACAGGTCAAAGGATTAGCATGTTCATTCTTAAAGTGAGCAGTACTCCCTACTGAGAAATAGGTAGCTGTGTGTGACAAATGCACACTATCACTCATGTTCAGCAGCCTGCCTGAAACACCATGACAAATATTACAGAGGGGTCAGAATTCCCACTGAATGTGAGTGACATTCATTTGTCTAGCAGTGCACCCACCTGCGTCCAGGTGGAGCAGTTTACTTTGTCTCCTGCATTGAAGGCCATGATGCTGTACTTCTTGGTGGTGTTCCTATATTATAAACAGCCAGTAAAACAGACAGCAACAAACAGAGAGGCAAACAAACATCCCTTCATACATTCATTGGCTTTACTTAGTCCCACTGACGGTCTTGGGGCTGCTGGTGTCTATCCAAACATGCACAGGCAGAGAGTGACAGGCAGAGAAACAACCTGTACAGGCCACCAGGCCATCACAGAATTCACACAGATAGGCAGACAAACACTCATATACACACTAATGGATGTTTCGAGTGTCCAGATAACCTGACTTGCATGCCTATGGACTGTGGGAGAAAACCAAAGCACCTATAGGAAATCCACGCAAACATAGTGCGAACCACTATACCAAATTACTGAACTAGTGATGTTTGTCAGCAAGCACTTATCCATTGTACTAGCACAGTACGGACATAAGTCAGACAAAAGAAGGGTCTGGCAAAGCATTGCTGATACACTTTGACACAATTTGCATTGCTGGGAGAAGGCAGGATATGTTACTCACTTGGGAACTCGCACAGTGTATTCAGTGGCTGAAGAACTGCTACTCCCCTGTAAGACAATCACATCCAGAAAATCCCTTTAATGAGGTTTTGCTCTTAGCAGTGAATTTTGCTCCCATCTAGGCTGCCAGCTGGATGATCTGTAATACCAAATGGACTGTAGCCTCCTCTCAATTTGATTTCAATACCGTGTGTGGTTATAGTGGCTTCATAAAAATCCCACATAAAACAAGCCACTGTTTGAGCAGGGTTGACAACACGCAATGCAAACAATAAACAGTTGCGGATCTGAAGTCAACACAGGTAATTTATTATCTACTTATATCACTTTGAGGGATGATACAAGCTAAAAGATTTAAATGACTGACTTTGGGTAAAGCCATGCTCAGAACTTACCAGTGATGCCATGTCTGGTTGTCTGTCTCTGTTTACTCCACAGCTGATCACTGCGTCACCAACTCAGTACACTGCTGGAAAGAGTTATAATAGACTGAATCTGGCTTATTGTGAATTATATTCAAAGCTTACCCCCCTGTGTGTCAGTGTGCTGATGTGAACTGAGCAGAACCACGGGTTTAATAATCACTAGATAAGTTAGCTGGCAGTTGTGTGATGTTTGAGGGAAATATTAAATTAGAGATTTGTCCCTCCGGCCCGTAGATGACAATGTGAGACTGCCCATTTTATTGTAACCGTATCTATAACACATTTGTGGGGAAGTCAGTAGATTAGGTCTGAGCTTTCTGTCTAGGTCCTCACACCTTTGTCGTGACTATGACATTAAATGTGTTTTGGGAGCTCCTGCTAGCGGTAAGTACAAGCCCAATGTGACTGCTGGTCCTGTTGGTCTCCGTGTAATTCACAGAGACGACTCATGCCATACTTCTACCACAAGCTAACTAACTGAACTGTCCAATGACGAGGTCTAAGCCTAACATGTCCATTTAACGAAACGTTAAACTGAACAATACTCCGTCGATGAACTCCCCACGTTAAGCTAGGTTACTGCTGCTAACACAAACAGCTCTTGGTTCATGTTAACGCGCCGTAACCTGCGTAGTTCAGCTTCAGATTTTGCGCCAGATTTTCGCTAAATTCCGTAATGTACGCGTACTTGGCATATAAACACGCATAAAGCAGCGGAGCACATATTTTAAAATGTAAAGTTTTCATCCTCACCCGATTCACCGGTGGAGTAATGGGAGATAATCGTTCCCTTAACTTGAACGGCCGACCGGGAACGTAAACCAGAAATATTGGTTCCTGGGCAGCCCACGCAAATAACAGGCGCGCACATCCCACACTCAAACAGAGGGGGCCGGGCACGAGACTGGAGCTCGAGACTTTATGGATGCGAGATGACAGTGCAGCCATAACCTAAATGCATCGAGGTATCATATGGCTTACTACATAGGTAATAACAGCCTCATCACAACTAATACAATACGTATTCAAAAACCAAAACAATACTAATACAACCTTTAAGAAAGATCGAAGTTTATGTGAAATGACAATAAATGCTATTTTTAAAAGACCACCTTTCCTTATGTGCTTTGTTTTTTGTTTGTTTGTTTGTGTGTTTGTTTGCACTGATTGATTACCTCAAGGTGGTGCTGTGAATGTGTAATATGCCACTCAGGCCTGCATCAAAGTACCCCAGTTCCTTTCTTTGTTGTGCATTTGTATTTTCATGGATTTGTATTCACACAGGGGCTTAAATACACTAAGGTGTGACAGCTTTACAAGACAAATTGACGTGATGGCAAAGCAAGCTCTCTCCTGCGCCATGCCTCACTCTATCCAAATGAAGTCTGTGTCAGAATGCTGCATGTTATTTTTAAAAAGGGAAGATGCACTATTCCATGTTTCTCACAAAGAATATCTACAGCATCTCTTTTGGAAATAGAGAATCCTGATAGATGATTAGAAGAAATGATAAGATAATTTAGAAAATATTGGCCAATAACCATCTGTCTGAGGGAATCTCAACAAAAGTGTTTGAAGACTATACCACACTCACTTTCCAGACATTACAGGGAATTGAGTGAAAGATGTTTCAGCCAAAAGCCCTTATCCAAAACCAGATGTCACATACTCTCACAGAATAAAATCAGTAATATGCACTGTATTATACTTTTAACTTTTTTCCTGACATGCAATACATTTAATCCACACATATTCTTATTGCATGTGTAACAGATTAATGGTGACATACACTCAGTGGCCACTTTATTAGGTCCACCTGCACAATTTAATCTTGTTCTGCCATAAAGTTTACTTTAATGATGCCTATAATGCTCAGGTGTTCTTTTTGTCACAGTTATAAAGGTGTTCAATTCTATGTTTGGCATTGAGCTCATAGTTAGTGGTGCTGTTGGACTGGACTGCATTTTATTGAGAGCTGTTTCCAATATTCTGTCCCCCTCATGTATATAAAATAGGAAGGACAAAAAAATTAGAAACACCTCTCAATATAATGTAGTCCAGTACAAGGCCTCTGTAAACTACAAACTCAGTAATAAACATAAAATTAAATTGACACATTCTCCACAATGTCAACAAAAATTGAACATTATTAACTTTCTTAAAAGGTAGAATTTATGGCAGAGCTGCTGCATTGAGCTGCATTCGATTGTACAGGTGGACCTGATAAAGTGGCCACTGAGTGTACATCACTCTCACTCTCACCAAACACCAAAGATTCATGTTATTTTAACAGATTAATGTAGATACATCTTATGAATTTCACCAAATCATTCCAATTTGTTTGTTTGTTTATGTTTGTGTGTGCTATTGCTAGCCCTAACCCTAACCATTTCAGGTGATTACCTCTTGAAGCTCAAGAAGAGAATGCCAAGAGTGTGCAAAGCAGTAATCAGAGCAAAGGGTGGCTATTTTGAAGAAACTAGAATATAAAACATGTTTTCAGTTATTTCACCTTTTTTTGTTAAGTACATAACTCCACATGTGTTCATTCATAGTTCTGATGCCTTCAGTGAGAATCTACAATGTAAATAGTCATGAAAATAAAGAAAACGCATTGAATGAGAAGGTGTGTCCAAACTTTTGGCCTGTACTGTACATGTGGGGGACAGAATATTAGAAACACCTCTCAATAAAATGCTGTCCCATCCAACAGCATCAGTAACTATGAGCTAAATGCCAAACATAGAACTGAATAAACACCTCTATCACTGTGACAAAAAGAAAACTTGAGCATTATAGGCAGCATAAAAGTAAACTTTATGGCTGAGCAGTTGTATTGGATTGGATTAGATTGTGCAGATCAGATGTACCTAATAATGTGGCCACTGAGTTTATTTCCTTGTTGCTCCATGTCATTCTTCGATTCATTTTTTGTTCATATGTTCCTAACTGCTAGTTGCCAACATTACCAAGTCACTTCTTTCTGTTATTACAAGTCCACAAGTCCATAATGTGCATCTGAGCTCTGGGAGGTGCTTCAGCCCAAAACGCATGGTGCTTCTTGTAGTTGGGTTAAATCTTGGTGGGTTCACATTCACACCAAAAATGAAACGTTCCAAAGTTGGTTTTTGCCCTCAGCAGGGTCTCACTCCACATCAGTGATAGATCACAAACAAGTTCTCTTTTTGAATGATTCTTTCATGTGAACAAGGTGATACAGTTCACTTCATGCACTTGTTCATTAATTACTTAAGATGACAGATGACTAGTCTCTAGTCTAAATAGGGCATGCAGTACAGTATTTGTCAAATAAACATTGTTTTAGGAGGTCAGAAAGGTCAGCCTGTGTTTACTTCGGTGTATAAATTGCACTGGGCAGCTTCATCATCTCAGAGCTTTCTTGTTCTTGTTGGTATTGGATGATGAACTGAATAGATTCCAACTACATGATAATGTTCAATCAGTGAAAAAGTGAAGATCTGATTCCACAGTATCCTCAGTCTCTTATTTTTGTTTGTTTGTTTGTTTTATTTATTTATTTATTTATTTGACTGAATGATAGATTGAGAAGTTTGTTGTCCTTTACGGTAATTAATTGTGTGCCATACAGAAGAAGTCAGATAAATAACAAGCACTGCACAACAACACCACCAAACACAACAATACTATATCAGTGAGTTCCCAGTCTACATCACCAGACAACAACTTATCAATAGGTTCCCAATACACAACACAGTGCAACATCCTTCAAGTGCAATATACAGTGCAACATCCACACAGGACAACAGCAGCAGCAACATATCACCAACTGCACACCACAATTTGTTTGCCAATCCAATGCTGGTAGGCAGAAATGATCTGTGAGTATTGTTAGTTCAGAGAGGCAGCACCCTATACCATCAGCCTGATGGCAGCAGCACAAACTGTGTAAATAAAGGATGTAATATATCATTAATAATAGCCTGCCCTTTCGTCACGAGAGAGTCATGCAGTTTTGCGGTTGCAATTTGTTTTTTATTACTCACTGACAATGAAGAGTACCAGGCAATGAAACAGAAAATTAAAATGTTCTCTACACAAGAGTGATAGAAAAGGACCATTATTTCTCTCAGTACCTCTTTGCACTCTGAATTGTCTTAATTTATGCATGAAATATAACTTCTGTAACCCTTTCCTGTTAAACAAACAAATACAAATGACATTTCATTTCACATAATTTTATTTCAATTGATAAATAACTTATGTTAAAATCTAAGGGAGGAGTACAAAAAGCAAAGCACAAAAGAAAGCAAGGTGAGAATGCAGCTAGCCTTCAGGAGATAGACTCTGCCTCTTATCCACTTCTTCTCTGTTGTGGATATTTAAGCCAGTTTAGCCCATGCACCATCCAAAGACTCTTGCACTGCCACTGCAGGGCTAGCATGGCTGCAGAGTGGTGTAACAGTGACAAGACTACAGGAGAACCATAAGATACTCCTTCACTGAACAAGGCAGAGTCTGGCAGATGGCCAGAGAGCTGGAGGAGCTGGCAGAAGTCTGGTGGGCGACTGGAGTACTGAACGAGGTGGTCTGGCCAAGATGTCAGATGCACAGGCCCTGGGGGCAGGGACTAGGGCTGCTACATGGGCTCCAGGAACTTGGACTGCGGCAGCCACATGAGCACTGGGAACTGGGGCAGCCACTCAGGTTCTCATACAGCTCCAGGAACTGCTGCTCAGGGAACAGGGACTGGATCCATAACACAGGCTTGGGGAACAGAGACCAGAGCAACTACTTAGGCTCTGGGAACTGGGACTGCAGCTTGGCCAGGAACTGGGACCGGAGCCATAACATGGGCTGAAGGAACAGGGACAGAAGCTGCTGCTGGGGGAACTGGAACAGGGACTACAACTTGGGCTCTAGGAACTGGCACTGTGGCTGGAGCTGAAACATAGGCTTAGGGAGCTGTGAGTGGAGCAGTAGCACGGGCTTGAGAAACTGGGACCAGGACTAGCTGCTGCTTAGGAGACAGGGACTACTGCTGCTTAGGAGACTGAGGCTTGCTGGTAGCATACTGGTGGCTGGCACACTGCTCTGCGCACTGGGGAAACATACAGCTCTCCATGGCCCACCTCTAAACCAGCCAATATGGCGGAAACTCTCAAATGAAGGAGGTGACAGACTTGCTAAACTGAAGTACTATTTCCTGCCAGAAAAAAATGCTCCACTGGGTCCATTAATGATCTAATCATTCTCTCATGTGTGGAGAAGCAGGAGGTCCTAAACACAGGAGACTCAGGCAGGATGGCTTGAAATGAAGACATTATAATTACATTATATTATATAATCATATTTTGATACCTGAAATCAGGAACTCAAGAGATAAGCAACAGGACAGCACGCAACGATCAGACAACGACTGAGCTGAAATACAAACTGAACTAATTGGCAACTACACACACAGTTACTATTATCATAATTAATATATATAAATATAATAAAATATCTAAGCATAAGTAATATATTGAGATGTCAAACTGGATACAATACACAGAGAAGCTTCATAAGTTTGACAGCATGATAATGTGTAATTGGAAAAACAGTAAAGCAATGGTATTCTAATAGTTAAAGTATGAAACAAATCACTGAGTCAGTGTTTCAGTTAATTTATCAGTGATGTATTTGGGTCAGTTTCAATATCTGCTTATTCTCAGTGTCTTTGTTCTTTAAGAATAATTGGATCCTGTTCGGTGCTACTTTATGGAGTCTGAGACCAACCTTGGCCAGCACGAAGAGTGATCTCTCTCAGTCCAAAGGCAAAAGATGTGTGTGTGTGTGTGTGTGTGTGTGTGTGTGAACATAGATATGTAAATATATATAGTAATAGATTGGATTGCTTACCTAAAGACAATTTTGATGATACTATACAGTGGAAGAACTAATTTGCATGAAATTGTTGGGAGAAATGGAAAGAGCATCAAAAACATCCCAATGAAGTTAAAGTGCTGTTACTTTTCTTGTTTTTTTCTGAATTTTTTTAAACTCCAAGGAGTAAAATTCCCAGTTTAAAACTCTACTTATGTAAAAAGTGACTAATTACTTACAAACAGTGCTGGCTCTACCTATGTTGGCGCTCTAGGCAAAATTACTCCCTTGCGCTCTTAAATGCCTATCCCCATTTCTAAAGCATTTCTAAATTAAGACCATTTATCATTTGGTAGATCCAACAGGTAGCCAGATCTAGGAAACTTCCACATAGTAGCTTTGTGCCAGGGAGAAACAAACGGATTTTGCTGCCTTTAAAGTTAAGTTAGTAATTTAAATGATATTTGTTAATTAGCGAGTGAGCACTCTTCACTCTGTTGTACATCTTTGTACTTTTGGTTCTCACAAATTGCTCTGTTCCATATCTTAGCTGTTTTTTTGTCTCCCCCCAGCTTAACTTTACTTCAGTTCAAATGCTACAGACAGTGCTAGATGCGTGTTGCTCAGTGTATCTCAGATACGCTTCTGCTTTGGAGACTATGTGTCTTTTTACAAAATGAAAGCAAAAAACAAAAAAAGAAGCAAGACTTCAAGAAAATACCAGAAAAGTCAGGCTTTGTGTGTTTTCTTTGGACTTCTGAATGTTAACTGGCTGTCTAACTTTGCACATGAGCACGCACTGGTAGTATACTCATGCCGTACTTGCACTTCACTGGCATCTAGTGGCAAAAATATGTAAATGCACTCTTACAGTGTATTTGCTGACTATGAACACTACATTCAGGTTTTGAGAATGTTCACAAATAGAAAAAAACAAACAAACATATTTACTCATTTACACTACATGGCCTTCATCACATAAATTGCAGTTGTCAGGGAGGCCTATATAAGTATTAAATATTTCTGACTTACATTCAAGTGGACATTAACCTACTTCTTATTTTATAATAAATTTAACCAAAGGAAAACACACCAAATGGCTTGTCAATACCATTATTAATAACAATATTCTTTTAAATTTTTTTCTTTCTTTCATATTTCCAAAGATGTATTCCTTTTTGATACTGTAGAGGGTTACATTTGTATCCATGCATAGATGGCTCATGATCCCAGAATAAAAACATTGGCCTAGCCGTTCCAAATTCACTGTGGCTATGTTTTGAGTTATTAAATTACAGTAACATCGAGCATCTTAATACAAATTCTTTGGATGAGTGGGAGAAACTTGCAAAGCTCTGAAGATTCCAGCTATAATCCGTCTTGGTCACTTTGCACACACACACCAGCTGGAGGAATACGCTCAGTTGTTCCTTTTTTTTCTATTTGTATTGTATTTACATGGGGCCATAATGCACCAGGGTGTGTCTGGCTTTACAAGACAAACTAAAACAATGGGCAAAGAGACACCCCTCTGATTTGCATATTTATTTTGCATTTAGCTGATGCTCTACTTTAGAACCACATGCACTGTGTGAAAGCCAATAAAGTTCAATCATCTTACAATTAATACATTTTGGATCATCTTGTCAATCTGACATGACCTTTTGTTTAAGTGCCTGTCTTAACCGTGAAGAGGCATATAGGCTTAAACATGATGAGACATGACAAACACTGTAACATAGCTATGCAAGTAGATGAACCGTATGTATTGTAAAAGTGACAAGCACATCATTATTTAATATTAATACTTAAAAAAATATTAGTAAACACACCAACCTACTTCATTTTGGTAGCCTTTTATATAATAACCATCCTTAATATGGTTAATTTATCATTCTTTAACTATTATTTATTTACTTTTATTTGTGAATAGAACAATATTGCAAATAATGTAATTTGAACATTAATTAATGCAATAGAATCAAAATTTTATCATTTACATATTGTGCAAATAATTGAGAAGAGAGTTCAGGGAGTTGTCATCTTGTTTTAAAATGTTACTCATTCGATAATGGTTAATGATCAACTTTTTTTTCTTTCTGTCTCTTTTTTTTAAGTTGTCACTAGTTATTAAAATGTTGCTATTTTTCTATACAATAGCAAATGATTAATGGGTGACTCCTCAATCATCAACACACTATATGACCCTCATTACATGTTATTAAGCGGTTTTCAAGATGCGTGATAAT
>OMLB01018591.1:0-18223 GCA_900302555.1 Myripristis jacobus | reverse complement strand
TGATGATAGATAACATTTTTTTCTGATTCTGATAAGGAACAGAGTCAGATATCGTGTGTGTGTGTGTGTGTGTGTGTGTGTGTGTGTGTGTGTGTGTGTGTGTGTGTGTGAGCAAACAAAATTTCCACACATCTCATCAATGCCTGGTCAGATGTCTTCATATGTGCTGTTTCATGTCTTCCCATCCTGACTCAGTGAATTTGCATAGATTTTTGCATTTGTACCAAACACTATAAAAACAATTTTTGGCTGCTGTGCAAATTTCCAAGATGTATACTTTAGACAGTGAAGAATGATGTTTTGAAGCAGTGGAGACAAAGCTGTCATGATGAATTGCTGTGCCCTGTCTCTTCTCCTGGGTGAGTGAATTCATGTTTCATGTAACTGCTGATGTGAGAACCTCAAAACTTGTGCAGTGCTCAAGAGTTGTAACATTACAGCCAGCATTTAAATGAATTCAAACAGAATTTCAAAATGTACTGTTATTTTTTATTATAATTATTTTTGTGTTATTATTTTATTTTACTTTGTGTGTCATGCATTTAGCTGAGCGTTTTGTTTAATCTCCAAAGAGACTCAACACAAAAGCAAATCAAAATATTATTCGATTCCGATTCATGCTTTGACATAAAGGCGGCACTCATGACTGAAGCAAAATCTGGACTATTTACAAATGGTTCCAGTTACTCTCCTCAAATGCATGTCGTGTTATTTTGAAAGGGTTACAAATCTGACAAATCGATGTTGTCATGAAAAGAATGAGGCAAAACTGCAGATGCAATTTTGTTTACTTACACTAACAGTTTGTAAGTTATATTTATTCTCCATGACTCTGTTCTCAGGTTTACTCTTCACCCCTTCCAAATGTGATTTTCCAAGTGGTATGGATGATATTCACTTGCAGACACTGCAAACAGCTTCTAACTTTTTCCCAGGCAAAATGGCCACTATGTTTGTTCACAATCACTGACATTATTTTCCTTGTTCCATGCAGGTTCTTGTGATGGGTACACTAATTTAACAGACTCTTGGAGGAACCGAGGCTTTACGTCTACTTCTTTCCCTGGTTTTCCCAACGACGATGCCCGTCTTATAAACAAATGGTGGCGCTTCACAGGAATTGGTGGAGACAGGCCTGTCATAGACTGTAGTGGTGGTCACAATTTTGGCGGCACCATTTACGGCATTTATTTTCCATTTTCGTATCCAACTGTTGAGTCTCTGACACCATCAAGAGGGACTGCATATGGAAATCATGCAAACTGCAATACTTACAGTATTTCAATAGATGTGGCCCTCTGTCCTGGAGGATTCTACGTGTACCGACCGTTAAGTCACCCACAAAGCAGTATGGGTTATGTGATCTGTGAGTATCAGCTTATCATCATCATCAACATAAATCCTCTGCTTTATATTTCATTGTGAATGCGTACCGCTTGGCCCCATAAAATTTGGTTAAATATCTAATGATACAAATAAACTACCCATCACCACAGGAAGAGGATTATGTGAAGGAAAAATCAGAGTAAGTGTTGTGGTTGGGCTGGTGGATGGGCATGGATGCTTGCCTTCAGTTCAACAGAAAACAGACAATCCAAATTCAGTTCCCAACCCATAGCGACGATTTTTTTGTTTTTTTGATTTTTTTTCTTTTTTTAATCTGTTTCAAGTTTTTTTTTCTGTTGCCTATAAATCCAACTAAGTGTATTGCTTGTTGAAAGCTGTCAAGTTGTGCAGTAGCTGTCTCTCTGGCCAGACTTGTGAGTGTTGCAGCCAAGCTCTGAGGAACTAAGGAGCAAGTGGATGTTTTGCAGCAGCAGAACATATGACAATCCCTACACCATGTCACTTTACATATGCTTTCACTTTTCTTAACTTTTTTATGTCACATATTGGCTGCGATCTTGCTTCTAGCTGGAGCAAAACAAGTAAAAAAAAACAATGAAACAAGAGTTCAGTTCACCTTTCTCCTTGTAGTCTGTGCTCGTTGGCTTTGCAAGCTATCCCAGCATTTTCTGTGCAATTGGATTGGTCAACATTGGAATTAAATTGAGTGTGAACCCGTCATTAGCTAGAAAATTGCCATGTCCATTCTGTGCTGGTGTCACTTTATGCTTTTCATCATTCATGCCATAACAAGTAATCTTTTATCTCACTTTATCTTCAGATCATACTGTGTGTGAACCAGACTCATGCGGACCGCTTGCTGAGTGTGGCAGCAATGGAGCCTGTGCTTGTGTCTCTGGGTATGAAATACCCTCAACACACATACCCACACCAGAATCATATGGCTGCACTGGTGAGCACATATGTAATAGTGATTCACAATCTAAATTACAGTCATTATAAAAAATGCATTTCAAATAGTCATTTTAAATTTTGCCTGCAACATATCTTGGCAGATATAAATGACTGTGAGCAGACTGCAGGTATCTGTGGTTCTCACTCTTCTTGCACCAACACAATTGGAGCATACAACTGCTCCTGTCTGGAGGGATTCATAGCAACAGACCCAGCATCACCACCTGGAGGGTCCAACCCATGCACAGGTAGCATTTAAACGTCTCCTCTCTGTGTTCGTGTTGGACAATTCAAGTCTTTGTGATGATTTGTTTATTTTAAACAAGAGCTTTGGGGTACCTTAGATGAAAGTATCAGTCCTCATAACTTCCGGTGAGAGTTGGAAGAGCCCTAGGTGCCACTGGAGACTCAGCCTGTGTACCAGACCAATAGCTGGTGCTCTGTAACTGCTTTTATGCAGATAGAGAAGAATAAAAGACAGGAAGAGCTGCTGTATCAAGAGTTGTAATGACGTTGTGACAGTGTCCTCTGTCCGGCACTTCTTCTCCAAATGCTTTAATACAAATTAATAACATACTCATGATTTTATCCCAGAATCACAATGTTATCATCAGTATCTGGACTTTGCTGTGACTTGGGCCTATTCATAAGAAAACAACATACTGATACTGATTGCAAAGTATAATTTGATGAGGTCATCAACTGCAGGCATGATACACAGCAAGCGGCAGTGTCTGCAGTGTGTGGTTAATCTGGCCTTGCAAAGTGAAGTCATGTGGTTCCCTGGCCAAAATAAAAAAAAGAAGAAAAAAGTAAAAGAAAAAGAAAAAGGAAAAAAAAAATTCTCATAAATCTGTGACTTTACAATCTCAGATTTTTTTTTCCCATAGTTTTTTTTTCTCATAAATTTACAACTTTAATCTTAGAAATGCTGAGTTGTTTTTCTCAGAATATTAGCTCAATTCTCCTGGCTCTGTAAATTTTGTCCCCCCTACAATGGCCCCAATACACCATCGTACCACTCTGTGTTTTTCTTGTTCTCAAACCAATGTTTTTGTGCTAAGCTGCTGATTACTAGACTGATCCACATGTCGACTGTTGTGTTTTGCTGCTAACAGATATTGACGAGTGTCTCGACAACATCTGTGGTGATGGTGGGTCGTGTGCAAACAACCCAGGAAGTTTCGCCTGCACATGCAATCAAGGCTACCACCTTGATCAAGATGCATCTCCTCTTTGCCAGGGTCTGTCAACATCATTTACACAATGTAACACAGTATGGTACACGCCTGCTATAGACTAGCTAGTCAAACATAGGCTCATACAGAAATTCCAGATGTAATATTTTGAGCTTGTGGCTGGTTTACTTAAAATATAAGTGAATTATACTATTATACTGCACTACACTACAATAAAATGATACAGAACACTTAACTTGTCCTTTCTCAGATATCGACGAGTGTTTCAACTCGACCGTCTGTGGTCCTGATTCTGTGTGCACCAATGAACCTGGAGCTCATAGCTGTGCATGTCAAGACGGGTACAGACCAACTGCTCCAGAGACAGAACCTAGTGAGGAAAACGTCTGCCAAGGTATTTGCAGAAAAGAGGAGCCTGATAACTTGAGAAGTGAAACTTTTCTACATATGTATTACCTGTAGGATTTTACAAAGAAAAAAAAGATGATTAGACTACTAGACAGACTAGACTAGATGGAAACTGATAACACCAGTGTCTTGATGAGAGAGGAGGAGAGAGGCTTGTACAAAATACTGACTGAACTTTGATTTATTTCACCCTGCTTACTTCATCTGAGGAATATGTGGTTGTATATTAAATATTATGTAATAATTGGTGAATAGAAAAAGTCTCCCATAGCATGATCATGTATTTAAACAGATATTGATGAGTGTGTCGAGGATGTTACCATCTGCGGTCCTGATGCCAACTGTACCAACGCAATTGGGGCTCACATCTGTACCTGTAACGCTGGCTACCGACTGAACAACCCAGATGTAATAGCCAGCTACGCAAACCCATGCAAAGGTGTGTGAATATGTTTAGTTTTTGTGCAAGCTACAATTTTGCGGTGTCTAAATGTCCTACACTATCAAAACAGAAAGCCCAGAGAGTAGTACACCTCTGTGCCATACAGCTGTCCTGAATGTGTGTTTTCTCCTTTACAGATATAGATGAGTGCAGTGAGACACCAGGTCTGTGTGGTCGAAAAACAGTGTGTACGAATGCACCAGGGACTTTCCACTGTTCCTGTCCCGATGGCTTCTTCCCCTCAACTGGAATCTTATGGGAGATGGGGGTTTCATATTGCAAAAGTGAGCAAAGTTAAAAGATAATACATTTAGGATATAAAATCCTGCGGTACAAATCCTTTCCTGATATGTTTTACAATTAATAGATGGTTATTTATACTTTCTCATTTTGATCTTTCTTCTGCACTCTTCCAACAGATCTTCAGGACATTTTAGATGAGATAAAACCTCCAGAGGTGAGTACTGGTGGACTGTTTACTTACCATGTTACTCAAAGTAATCTCTGATAATTGATGTCACTATTGTGAAATTACACACTGGCAGAAGTCTCGCCTCTGTGTGTCCTACCTGTAGTATACAACAGTGATTTTTAGATGACACAAGGCTAGCGTATGCCATCCACCTAATGCACATGTACCATAATACTTTATATGCAGAGGTGAAAATATTATCACTCCACTTGTTGCACAATGTCAATACACTGTGAACAAATATCTTATTTGCTAAATATGTATATGTTTTGAATATTGTATTCTGCAAGCTACAATCCAGAGTTACATTCAAGATGGGTTTGTGCAACTATTGCAGGGCCAGACAAAAGAGAGAGCGTTCCTTGGCAATATGGACCAGCAACTGAAAGACAATGCAGGAATCATCTTACCAGAAGCGGTCAGACTTAAATGAACTCCTATTTAGCATACAGGCTGTGGACTGATGACTTTTTTTTTAGAGGTGCACCAGTTGTGATAAACTATTTATGAATCACATTTTAACAAGTCAGCGTGTGATCCTGCTGCAGTTAATAAACAGGATCCAACATAGTTTACTCCCTGCTTTTCATTTTTAATTTAGTTTTAGTTTTAATTTAATTTTACACTTATTTAGACGAATTTTAGTGTACAGATGTGATGTAATATACTGAGGACACTGCAAACACATTTCGCCTAATTCCTTTTGTACTTTCTTTGCAGACAGTGGCAAACAGCTTCGCAGCATCTATGGTACTCAGCCTTTGACATAAGAGTTCATTCAACACCTTAAATGTGTAGCCTTTAGAACGTTTTTTTTTTTTTTAATCCTATTTTGTTTTTCATTTTTGTCAGCTAATTTAGTTATTCTTTGCATTGACTCCTTCTTGAAGGAAGTGTCAGGTGCTGGGCCAAAGGCCAGGTCAGCCAAGATGGTGAGTAGTGAAGGAGATGGGGAGACTGGCACCGTAATCCTGGATATCTCAGAGCGTCTGATTTCTGCCCTGGTAGAGCCAACACAGAATCAGACCAACAAAACCATTCAGACTGCAACTGTCGGTAAGACACGTTCCTCTCGGTTTAGATTTATTTTTCTTCTGGGTGGTTATCAAGACAGTCTGTTGTAACTCCTATCTGTGCTCCAGATTTGAGTATACAAGCTATTGGTCCAGGGAGCAACAATGGGAAGAACCCTCCCCTTTCAGCCAAAGGAAACACCATGGAAATCAACCTGCAAGCTCTGGCCATGAACAACAATGGTAAGACGGAGAAAGTTATAGATTAACGGGGTAAACATCTTCAATAGCTTGTTGATCTCATGTAGACATTCTTAGGTTCTGCAGCGGCTGCCTTCATGACACTTAATGGGATGGAGAGCCTTCTTAGTCATCGGTACTTTCAAACAAAGAACAAAACAGAGATGTACTCTGATGTGATCACTGCCACCTTGCCCGCAACAAACCATACCAACCTCTCTGAGCCTGTCAACTTCACCATCCAACACAAGAAGGTACATAAGAGCCAGTCATTCATTGATCTAACATCATGATGCTCTTTTAAGTTATCTAATCTTTGTTTCTTTTGGATCCTCAGAGAGTACCTGAATCAGGCTTGATGACGTGTGTGTACTGGGACGACAAAGGAGAGAACGCAGAAACGGAACCAGGGAATGAAAGAAAGGAGAAAGAGGAAGAGACCAGGCGTTGGTCAGTAGAGGGCTGCTGGGTTGCATACTCTGATGAAAATTACACAGTATGCAGCTGCTCTCACCTTTCCACCTTTGCCGTCATCATGCAGATTGGCGAGGTATACCAGATTTGTTTGTACATGGGAAATGTGTGTTGCTAAGGCTGGGGACACACTGAAGGACTCATGCTTGTCTGGCAAGCATAAATATGTACAGTATACTTACACAAGATTATTCAGCAAGAATTATAAATTACACAGTATGATTAGAATTGAGATTATCCTTCTGATTTCTGCAATGTTACTGATGTCAGACTCTCTAACCTTTAATTCAATAAGAAACACAACAACAGTTGGGGTGGACAGACTCAGCTTTCATGCCGAGTCTACCTCACCTCTGCCAGTAGCTAGCTCTGGTTGGCTGCTAGTAGTCTCCATTCCTGGAATAAATCTGATATTTCCCCATATAATATGCAAGACATTTTATGAGATGTTAGATGTTCTAATTACTAATCATATTTGATACTACTTCAGTGTATCTGAGTAGTCTGACTTGGGTAGTTGAATCTTTAAACCCTTTACACTGTCAGATAATCACAACCAAGATCAAGTCAAGTCAAGAGTAAGTTTCCATTTGGGATCCCCCCTCTGATTGTTGGGGTTGACAAATCTGATGTAAATTGTCACAATAATCCAGTGTGCCCCCAGCTGAAGACAAGGTCCCAGACCCAAAATCAGGCTAATCCTACTGTATGCATGCATTCTTCTGTCTTCTCAGCCACCACCGGAGGATCCTTTCTTAGAATGGCTCAACAGAGTGTGTGTAATTATTGGGCTATTCTTCTTTGCCTTGGCCATCCTCACCTTCCTCCTGTGTAGCTGGAACCCCAAGATCAACAACACAGCCCGTCTTCATCTCTGTGTCAGCCTCGCCCTATCCCATCTTCTGCTGCTGTGGAATGACAAATATGTTCAATATGAGGTATGATAAGATGTATTTAAGACTAATTTACAGATAGTGGTCGGCTGTTCTTCCTTTTCAAAATTTAAAATAAAATAAAATAAAATAAAATAAAAAATAAATACAGTACATACAGTACAACAATAGCACATACATATTCTATAGCTCCTGGTGGCTTCATTGAAGCTACAGTATATCACATTTATACTGGGTAAAATATTCAGATGAATATGCAGTTGTTTTATGGCTACACAATTACATCAAATGGGAAATGTCTTGTACATCATTTTATACACATTTCCATGTAATTCAGCAGAACATGTCTGGTATATTTGAAAACCTTTAAATCTCCCCAGGAATAAAATTTTAAAAAATTGCTAGAGTTAAAGTGGTTAATCCCAACAGAAAAAGTGAGTAGAGGGACATCTCTGCCACTGCTTTCATGACAATGAGGAAATCCTGTTTCACCAAAAGAGGATCAGGAATATCAGCTTATCTTCTTCAGGGCCAGTAACAGGAGATCTGTGACCATGATGGAAAGGAGCCCTGGCCACATTTCACCTCGCTGTCTCTATCACCTCACTTCATCAACTATAATCTTACTGTAGGTGCTGTGGAAAAGCACATGTAGACTGTAAGCGCACATGCCTTTTACAGGGGGAGCACCATAGAATGGTATAACCTCACTCTTGTTGGCCTGCATTTGAGGACAAAGCTTGCGTGAAATCAAGCTATTCTTATGCCTGCATCAGTGTTTTGTGGATCTGTAAAAGCCCTAGGATTCATGTTCAGATCTTTAAGACAGACTGTCCACACTGTTAGGCCCATTTGCAAGTGATCAGGTTGGATTTGTGCATCCAGACATGACCAACCTATCTGAATGGGTTGCTGTGGTAATGATGTAGATATCGGTAACTGTGTACACTGGCAATGTGGCTTTCCAGTGTGGATACTATAGACAATGACTGGGTTTATATGTCTCCACAGCTGGCCTGCACTGTGATGGCTGGGCTTCTCCACTTCCTGATTGTGGCCAGTTTTGTATGGATGTCACTTGAGGCTCTACAGCTCTATCTGCTGGTGCGGAGGCTCTCCAAAGTGCAGGTCATCCAGAGGGATGGCCTGCCAAAGCCATTTCTCTACCTGACTGGCTATGGCGTTCCATTTGTGATTGTGGGTGTTTCTGCTCTGGTGTATTCTGATGGTTACGGTGCCACTGAGTCAGAGGTGTGAGTAGCACAAACAAGGCAATGCACTCGTCTATGTCATATCCTCCTGTATGATTATCATGCAAATAAGTTGAGCAAGATTACATTTTGTTTGTGCTGCAGATGCTGGCTGTCACAAGATCGCAACTTCAAATGGGCTTTAACAGGGCCAGTGATTTCTATCCTTGCAGTGAGTTTATTATAAGCAAATCCATTCCCTGTATAAATGTGTACCAGTGGCAATTAAATCAGATTACCAATGAAAGGTCATTTTTATGAAGCATTATATTTTCAGGCTGTCCATCCGTTCATATGTATGTACGTACATCTCATTCTTGTGAACGTAATATCTAAGGAACACCAATTTCTTCAAATTTGGCACAAACGTCCACTTGGACTCTTTTGAACACTAATTATAACAAAGTTTCACACTAATGTCAAACTGGATAAAGTTATGAAATCATGACATTTTACATCCTAACGGTCAGCATTATAGCAAGTTAGGGTCAATATCTGCTAATTCTCAGCATTTTTCTTTTTTAAGCTTAACTGGATCTTGTTCTGTGCTACTTTATGGAGTCTGAGGCCTACCTTGGCGAATATGAAGAGTGATGTTTCTCAGTCCAAAGACACCAGGTATATGTTAAATGTTTTATTTGGATATTAATAAAACAAAACAAACAAAAGAAAAAAAATATCTTTGCATTAGTATGTGCAAAATTATGGGTGACATTTTATACAGGACTTATATAAAGTTTTTACACATATCAGATCATGTGAGCACTTAGTTCATAGTCATGCCTGTCATATGGGTCACACTTTATTTGGACTGTCAACTGCTGACAGTGAACTTAATAAAATCACTATAATGTGTTGCTAAAATGTTGAATTCCAGAGGATACTCCCA
Organism: Myripristis jacobus; assembly: GCA_900302555.1. Classification (NCBI taxonomy): domain Eukaryota; kingdom Metazoa; phylum Chordata; class Actinopteri; order Holocentriformes; family Holocentridae; genus Myripristis; species Myripristis jacobus. The sequence continues at coordinate 8,642 of OMLB01018591.1, read as the reverse complement.
ATAGTGTGGTAAATAGTTAGCCGTTTGTGGCTAACCCAAATAGGCAAGTGACACTTGATTAAATATCTACTTCAAAGTTTAATGTCAACATGGGCAATTCAAGGTTAGTGTTACCATGGTAGGTTACATAGCTGCCTCTTGATGTTAGATTGCATGATTTGCTCTGTCTACCACATTTGAAGTGTTATTTATATCTCTATTTAGTAGATAAATATATGCTTTTAAGAGTGCTGCTTTCTTGTGGATAGCCCATGGACATGTTTTTGTTTACAGACTGATTGTATTCAAGATCCTGGCCCAATTTGTGATACTGGGGTGTACCTGGATCCTAGGCCTGTACCAGACGAACCTCTTCTTTCAGTTCCTCTTTATCATTCTCAATTCACAACAGGGGACCTTCCTCTTCATCGTCCACTGTGTGTTCAACAAGGAGGTAGATTCTTCATTCAGATCCTTCCCATCTCCCATTTTTATTCTGCTCCCTAACCATTTTTTTTTCAGGTGGTTTTACTTATGCTACTATAACTTCTACTAATTACATACATAGTGTACATAGTGTGAAAAGGGAATGTCAATGTCATGTATTTGTTTCAACACCTTTGCTAGCATTTTATCATATAGCTGAAATGTGTTCATTGTCAAATGAATGATACTTAATTGTTATGGGGTATTATGTAGATGTAGTGCCTGTATGGAAACGTTTTATTCTATATTCTAATAGTTTGTTTTGAGAATTTCTGTTTGCAAAAGCTATAACATAGCTCTGAATTGAAATAATCCACTGTAATTGTTCAGGTGCGAGAGGAATACATCAAATGGCTGACATGCTCTTTCAGAAAACGCAGCTCTCAAGGATCTGTGGTGAGCCCCAGTGGACACAATACATTTCTGTGCACTCATATCGCACATCACATTCATCAGCCTTACACAGCAAGACCCAGCATTTGAAGGATTTGTGAGTGAGGTGAAGATTACATACAGAAAGCTAATAAGGGGGTTAAGGCTGATTTTTTTCACCTTTAACGAGATTGAAATTGTTATAGCTGAAAGGTTTCAGACAAACTAAGTGACACAATGTGCCCCTTGCATCACTCAGATAAATCTATTTGGCTCAAAGGATAACAATCACTGATTAGGACAAGCTGAGACTTATTTAGAAGGGAGAATGAGTAATCCTAGCAAACTACACACTGTATAGTCAGTGCAGATTGTGAGCCATATCTGGGAAAAAATTACGATCTAAAATGTGTTACAGGAAGTTGTAAGTTGACTCAACCATTACGTAGGTAATCAATGCCCCCTCCTTATTCATAACTATCTGAGTCTAAATGTCCTTCACTGCTTTGTGCTGAGAATCAGCCTTCTTATGAAATTTAACTTGGGATGGTTTGATGAATTGTAATTCGTCCATGACACACCTTTGTATTAGATACAAGGGTAGAGATTGGTGATTTTTTTTAATGCAGCTGTAGTAAAACAGTCATCATATTAAAATGTTACTTGACATTTTGTTTAGCCAGCAACCCTGATTTCATAGTCTGAATTACTCTTTTCAAAACCCTGACTACGGCCATGCACCCCACTGCATCTGTAAAGGAGAAAGCCGTAATCGCTTTGGATAATTAATAACTACTATTTCTCCTACTACCTATACTACTTTTGATTATGTATTTCAACAGAGAGATGTGCCATCAGTTTCTGAGGACTTGGACAAGACTGAAGAACAAACAGGTGGGGGTAGAAAGGAAGACGGCTAATGGTGATGAAACAAAAAGGGAGAAAGACAAAGCATCCAGAAATCAACCATATAAAACCAATTCATATTTTTCTTTTTCCTCCTCAATCTGAGTAGAATCTTAAGTATTTTTGCATACTTTTTCACGTTGTGTGTAGACTTTAGGCTTTCTTAGGATGTTATTTTTGTTTTAAGAATGCCTTTGCACTCCTTTTTCATTAAATTAAAAAATTAATAAAATAAAATAAATGAAAAAAATCTGTTAACACTGATAATAAAATTAATATCAATATTAATAATCAATGTAAATATGCTTGAATACATCTGTAGATGTAATAGATCATGTTTCCAAAGGGACTCACACATTTGACAACCATATGTATTACAAACCAGTAAGAAAACTGATTGTTTATGTTTGTATGTCCTGCAACATTTATTACATTTATGTAGCACATAATAAAATAAGATGATCTAAAAACTATTTCTTCCCACCATAGATTGTATTTCGAAAACTAGGCCTACGCTGTAAACTTCTGCTATGAATATGGGAGGAATTGGAGAAGAAGCATGTATATTTTATATTTTACTGTTCACAACCCCTGTTGGTGACTTTCAAAAACTCAAACACTTCTGAGTGTTTGTGTTTTTTGAAAAAAAAAAATGTCTCTCCCAGTCTTTTCTGTCTTTCTGTATTGTTGCATTCACATGGGTTGTGGGACAAGACAAATGAACGGGATGGGTAGTCTCATTGACATTGTAGAGATTTACATTAAGCTGATGCACTGACTCAGAGTGAGGGAAACAACAAATTAAACCCATATTACTACATCCAATAGCCACACCAATACTAAGAGACATGGGTCAAATCAATAACACTTATCTAGTTTTATACTTGGAATATAACATCTTAGTCATATTTGATTGCATGTAATTCAGGAGAGCATGCAGTGAGGGATAACATATTGTAGATTCCACCATGTTATGAAAACCACCTGATTTATGATATACTGATTTATATATACTGATTTAAACCACCTGATTTATGATATAATCAATCATGAAAATCAAAGTAATTCCAATCACTTCTCTCTCTGTCTTTTTATATATCCATTAAAATATCCATTTTTAAAACCATGTTTTGTGGTCACTTTGTAAGTATAATCACTTGTTTACATTCATGCCATAATTGTGTAAGTGGTAAGTTATTGCGATAGCTTACCCATGATCTCTGTGTCACACAGGCTGAAGGTAGCAGAAACCAAATGCAGACCAAGATAGTTTCATTTCTCTTTGTAGTTTTGTTTATCAAAAAACTATCACACAACAAAGTGGTGCTACACAATAAATTGATATTTGGCAGTATTTGGAAGAACTTTTTCTTAACTTAAGCATTAACGGGGAGGTTGCATGCCAATCTTGCCCTTCAGTGATCATGAAGCTATTCTATTCTATTCTATTCTATTCTATTCTATTCTATTCTGTTCTGTTCTATTCTATTCTATTCTGTTCTGTTCTAATGTATCTGTCTGCCTAGCTCAAGTAAAAGGGACTTTTTGTCAGGACAGAAATGGTGTCCTGTAAAACAAACCTATGCTCACCCACCTACTCTTCCAAACATCCAAGCTATGTTACATAAGCACTCACCCAAGTTCAGTGGCACAAGGGACAGTTATATCAGATCTTATGTATTGACAGAATGTCAGGAACAGTCACAGTTACTCAAAGCTACATGAACAAAGACAGGCACTGTGGTGTCAACTGCACTAAGCTTTCATAATGCAGTTTAATCATTTCTAACCGTCCTTAGTTCCTCCTTATAACATGTCTGTAAGCTTGATTTGTGTAGTGGAGTTTTGGATAATTTGCACTTTACTGATGAGTTCGGAGCGTAACCTCCACCGTAAGCTGTTACACTAGTACAGCTGAGAGGTGACAAATGCATGGATTAAGATTTCAGCACTGGAGGAGGAGAGTGATGGGTGGACTTGGGAGATTTTGTGAAATTGGAAAATGCTGACTGAACAGGACCAGGGAACTCGATAACCCAATAGATGTGTTTCATTTTGCTTACTGGATCAGCACCTGTTGCACATCTGGCTGGCCATGACAGGTCTCCTCTCTCTGTGGTCCCTCCCAAGATTTCTTCATTTGTTTCCCATGTTACAGCTGGATTTTTCTGGGGAGTTTTTTCTAGTCCGCTTGGTGGATTAAGTGTGGGGGTGTTGTTTGTTGTAAACTTCTGGGAATATAAAACCCTTTGAGACTGTAAAGTATTATACTGCACTTTAAATAAATTTGAAAACAATTTTCTTTTAAATAATGGTCATGACTTCTGTGTTACTTTCCCTGATTTTGAGAAAGTTATTGGCCATCCAGGTTTTGATGTCATGTAGGCAGCTAATAGGGGAAGCTGGGGGTGGGGCGGAGTGGGCTTGGAGGAACTGTGTAACATCAGCATAATGGTGGAAACTGATGTGGTGGTGATGCATGATTCAACCAAATGGGAGATAAATGATGAACAGAAGCAGCCCAAGCACTGACCCCTGGGGGACACATTTATTAACTGCAGCTGGACTGATGTTGTTTCAGTTGCACAGAGTGTGGTCTACAAGTTAAGTGGGCAAGTGAGACAGGCAGGAGGAGACCAAAACTGCACTGGGTGTCTGCAGCGGAAAGGAGGGTGTTGGTGATTTTGATGAGGGGGGTTTCTGTGCTGTGTTGGGGAGTAAACCAGCTTAAAAGGGTTTGAGGAGGTGGTTATTATCCAAGTGGGCTGCTATCACTCTTTCAAGAACTTTGAAAAGGAATGGTAAGTTGGAGATGGGGAGGAAATTGTTAAGGGTAGTTGTGATCTGTACCAGGCTTTTTGAGTGTTGGTGTGATTGCAGCCATTTTAAGGGAAAGGCGTGCAGAGCTGGACGCCAGAGAGGAGTTGATGATCTGGGTTATTAGTCTGGAGAGGACGCCTTAACTAGAGTGGCTGGCAGAGTGATGGTGCATTTATCTTTTTCCTTTTCAGCTCGGCCAGGTACCACAAATAATAAAGCTTTGTGATCAGAGATGGGAAGTAGCAACTCAGTGAGATTGAGTGGAGTCAGCCCAGTGGAGCAATCTAAGTCCGGAATTTGTCCTTTATTATGAGTGGGGAAGATGACATGTTGATTAATGCCAAGGCATTCCAGTAGTGACTGAAGGTCTGTAGTAAAACTGCAGCAGGAGGAGTCAATGTGGGTGTTAAAATCCCCCAGGAGCACATATTTGGTGAAATGGTGCAGGCAGTGGACAACAAGGTAGATAATTCAGAAAAGAGCTGATGGTTTGGATGGGTAGTAACTGGTTACAACAATAAGTAGCTCAAAACCAGATAGTTTGACAGCCAGGTATTCAAAGGAATTGTGTTGAGGGAGATTGACAGTGGTGGCTTTTAAAGCAAGCCTATCTCAGCATGCACAGGGTGCAAGTCAGGTAAACACCTTGGGTAGGTTGTCAGTCCATGGGAAACAGGACATGCCATGTAACAAAGAGAAGTATATCAAGACACAAATGGCATTAATATACATCATGTGCTGTAGTGCCATAGCTCCACCACAAGGCTGCAGCACTGAATCACATATGTTGGTATTCCAGTTAATGCATTTTACAGCAACATGTCTTACTTCAGAAAGGCAACAAGAAATATAAAGCTGGAATATTAAAAACAACATAAAAATAAAATCACAGTTAAATCTAACATTGTCATTTACTTTCACTCTTAGTGTGAAGTTGTTTCAAGCATGTGCATGTGATCACTGATGATCCATAATCCTGCTATAGCAATGGGATAAACCCAATGTACAGAATTACCTATATACTGTATATCTATCTAAACCACTGATGCCTACAGTATATAGAATGCAACATTAGACTTAACCACTTGTGTGGAAAATTACAACTAAACCCAGTTTTAGCCGTTGAACTGTCTCTTGAATGATGATCATGAAGGACATTCCCTGAATCCTCATTAATTGTTATGATAATGGGTTTTTGTTGTCACAGGACATCATGTTTGTGGGTGTGGCTGAAATATGTGGATAAACTTGGACAATAGGCTAAAGAGTGCCTAAAGAAACTGATATGGCACTCACCACTATGGTCTTATCCCTTTACGCTTGACCAGAAAACGAGTGATCCATTTATCCTCTGTGATGATGCTGGACTGACTGGGCTGGTGGCTGCCCACACTGGCTGCACAAATTTGAGAATGAATGATTGACCAACTAGGTGTCCTTGAGCATGGAACTTACTTTCACAAATCTGTTTTACAGTTTCCAGCGGTAGAAGAAAGTGGTTGTATTCACCTTGGATGTACTCACCTTGACCACTTGTTACTGTTCTCTTCTGGATTAAAACCAAAAATAAAACCAAAAATAATTCAAAAAACCAAACCAAAACAGACAAACAAACAAACAAACAAACAAAAAAAACTCTTGATGGTTCAACTTAATAGGTTTGTAACAGCCTTGGAATCCATTGCCAGCAGCTGTATCATACTGGTTGGAAAACTGAGCAGTCCCTATAGGCTGGGTAAATGAGAGAGACATGAAATATTCTGTAATACTCATTTCAAATATAACTTATAGGTTATGTACTGAGGGTAGTCCACTGAGGATGCATGCTCTTTTTCAGCAATGCTGCTCCACACTCACACAGTTACACATATTCACACCTGGGAGCTGCCCAATACAACCATGGTATTCATTGCTGGCCACTGACCACCTCCACTGGGGCTGCTGGGATTAAGTGCCTTGCTCAGGAGCACATCATCCATGGATTTTTGAGGGAGAGGAGAGTGCTGTTCACTTTTCTAACCTTTAGTTTCAATGTAAGCTGTCTTAATCAATGGCCAGACTTGACAGGCAAAAATAGCTTGTTTTTATTGTGTGAAAACTGTGAAATTTGATACACCATAGGTTTTTAATACCATATGCTCAGCAGCATTTTTCACAGGTCCCAGTCAGTGCAGTAACAATAGTTCACACACGGATAAAAATATTCAACCACATGCTGAAAAGCTTCACACCCATATATATGTGTATATATATATATATATATATATATATATATACACACACACATTATCTATCCATGCTGCAGTGTAAGAATGAAGAAAACATTGTGCCTTTTACACCAGGTTTCATCAAGTTCACTCATGCAATACTGATTTATCCATTGTTTGCTGATAGCTTGTCTATGTTATAGTCTACTGGGTGTGTACAATAAACACATTTTTAACTTTTTCCCCTTTACATCACTGATAAAATGATAAAACCTCATAACACCAGTGATTATGTGTAGCATGTATGCGCAAGAGATTATGTGCACACATGAATGTGCATGAAATCATCTTCTTCAGCCTTCATGTTTTTTCTCTGTTAATGTGACTAATAACAATCCCTGTGCCCAAAGAATACAAGTATGCATATTTGAGATTGTATGTGAATGCATGTGTGCTGGTATAGACACGTGTGTGTGAGACTGTGTGCAATCAAATGCCTGTTTAATGTTGTGTAGTGTCTGTACGGATCAGCTGGAACATTGCGTACTGTCTGCTTCAGTGCCGATTGCATCCCAGTTGAATCTAGTGATGCTCTGAACTATAAATGGCTGGCCAGGCATGAGGCCACTGATGATACAGTCAGCGCTCACACTATGAAAACCTTGTTTAGTAGGAAACTACACTTTTGTTTGACTTTAAGTGAGCCAAGCCTTAGATAATATAATGCTTTCAGTCAAAGGAAGGCCTGTGTGTCAACAGCTGAGAGATCCAGTAAAAGGTGTTGAAAAAGTGCTGAATGCAATTTTGACCATTAGATGGTGTTCTACTGAGCCGACATGAGTTATCAGCCACCAGTTGAAAACCTGTGAAGTGAAGAAAAATATTTTATGACAGAAACAACGAATTAAAGTCTCGAAAGGCTCCTGCTGGATTTTTTGGATTAGGTTTTGCGGTGAAATGGCAAACTCAGCCAAAAGGTAGGTTTTGAATGAACTATTTGCGTCTCTGAGGATTTTTGTTTGAATGAGGCTTGGTTGAGTGATTTTAATTTAGCTACATATGGTATATGTTGCGTAACTGAACAACAATTGTAAAATTCAGTCCTTAGTTCCTTAAATACAATCAGTTTGTTACAAAAATTTTATTCAAAACCGAGTAAACAAGTCCAGGCCTTCAAGAGCTTGAAATGTGTGTGCTGCTAACACCAAATTTGCTGTGCTGCATCAGCCTGGCTATGCGTGTGCCCAACCTGATCTCACAGAAATCCGTGAAATGAGCACGACCTCTTAACACCGCATTGCGTTCTCCTGGCACGTAACCTGTTAAAATTACGTTCGGCCAGCACGCAAACAGTGTCCACTGAAAGTCAACGAGGATCCGAGCTGGACACTCGGATTCTCTCGGCTTCAAACACGTCACGCTGTGGGTGGTGGTTCATAGATCCCGGAAGTGCAATCGATATTCTGAAAAATAGTTCTGATTATTAGCCATAACGTTGTAACCATCCAAGGCAGACTTACCACGAGCTATGAGGTTGTGTAACGATGGCATGTGCTTCTGCCGAGTCCACAAGTCCCGTATAATATCAACTTTATTTTAAGAAAACACGTTCTATTTGCGACGTCATATCACGGAGAAGCACTGCATTACCCATAATCCTATTCAGCGACGTGTCTGATTTTACAACTTTCGTCAATAAAGTGCATGAAAGTAGTCAAATCTTCTTAAAATTAGATTATAATATGCTGATATGTTACGCCATTGAACACCACCCTTTCAGTCAGCGAAACATAGCGGGTGGAAAAACCGTGGAAACACGTCAAAAATAGCAGTTTACCCTAACCCGGAAGAGGGGTACCAGAACTACAATCT